>CM060687.1:102082241-102287241 GCA_030686995.1 Artemisia argyi | reverse complement strand
CTCTATTAAAATCTAGAATTTTTATGTACATTTCGTCTTTTTGGTCTCATTTAACATATAATCATAGTAAAATACTTCTATCTATATAGAAATATGGAACGGAACCCGTAGAGTCTTTTGGGGGAATATTGGGGTAGAAAGGGACATTTTTTCTGTATTTAACAAAAAGTAAATATTATTTACTGGATGATTGTACATTTCAATATGTATTATCTTATGTATTACAATAAAATGAAGGAGTTTTTTCAATGCGAGATCTAAAAACATATCTTTTCGTGGCACCGGTACTAAGTACTCTATGGTTCGGTTCTTTGGCAGGTTTATTGATAGAAATTAATCGTTTTTTCCCGGATGCGTTGACGTTCCCCTTTTTTCATTCTAGTTATTGACGCGGGAAGGAATAAAGAAAATTAGAGATACAATTAAATAGAAGCCCCCTTGTTTTCTCTTTTTTCCCTTTTTTAGAATAAGGGAGGAAAGAGAAAGAATAAAAGTGCATTCAACAGCCGCGAGACTCTGGTTCATATTGGAATTATGTCTTAAATTTCTATGGAAGTCGAATAAAAACTCTGGTTCTACGGAAAGAGTATTATACAAGATACTTATATTATATGAAATACTGTACAGAAATATCGTTTAGAAATCCTTCTATCTTATTTCATATATTGAATTGATTGTAGTGAAATATTGCATAAGAGGATATCAAGTTACAAATTCTATTTTATTTTTTCCTTCCTTATTTTTCATTTCGAATTGAAAGAGGAAGAGTTGAATAAATGAAAAATCCAAAGGAGGTTCATGGCCAAGGGTAAAGATGTGCGAATACCGGTTCTTTTGGAATGTACCACTTGTGTTCGAAACGGTGTTAATAAGGAATCAAAGGGCATTTTCAGATATATTACTCAAAAGAACCGGCACAATACGCCTAATCGATTGGAGTTGCTAAATTCTGTCCATATTGTAACAAACATATGATTCACGGGGAGATAAAGAAATAGATCGAACCGAGCACCTGCGCCTTATCTTACAAGGAAAGGGAAAAATGACATTATATATAAAAAATTTAACATAGTTAAAGATAATTATAAACAAACCAAATCCTATTTATTTATTCTAATCAGAGATCTGGCTTAAATAGTATTTTAGGGAAAAAAAATAAACTAACCAAACCATGGATAAATCTAAGCGAACTTTTCTTAAATCCAAGCGATCTTTTCGTATGTGTTTGCCCCCGATCAAATCGGGGGATCGAAGTGATTATAAAAACTTGAGTTTAATTAGTCGATTTGTTAGTGAACAGGGAAAAATATTATCTAGACGAGTGAATAGATTGACCTTGAAACAAAAACAATTAATTACGATTGCTATAAAACAAGCTCGTATTTTATCTTTGTTACCTTTTCTTAATAATGAGAAACAGCTGGAAAGAACCGAGCTGACCACTATATCTCCTAGTCTTAGAGCCCGAAAAAGATAGGTTTACACTTTCGTCACTTGAATTCTGTAAGAACATAAATCTATCAACTTTATCACACACAATAGCCTTGGTGACTTGATATGTGAAGTATGTTAGAGAGAGAAAGTAGAGAATGTAGAGAAAGAAAGAAGAGAGAATATTATTAGAGAAAACACACACACTTACACACACAAGCACACACCTCAAATGAGCCTTTGAGGTGTTTAAATAGTAAGTAACATGAGATGCCCTAAGGCTTTCTATGGGCTTTGTCATGGGCTTGGTAATGGACATGGATTTCTATTCCTTTAAAAGGCTTACACATGTAACTAACATCATACTAGCTTACCAAGTCCATAGCCCATTGACTTTTTTAATAACAAAAACTATGACACATTACGACGTTACAATAAATGAGAATGACCATCACTTTCTAATATAATTTTAATGCTAACAATCTCCCCCTAAGGGGTGGTCATTCGAATGATGCTCCACTTGATTAGGTCTTCTTTGTTCTTTGTTGTTGACCATTGTGTGTCATAGTAGAATAGTCATTAGTCTTTGTTCCTTCATGCTTTGTGATCTTTGATGACTGTCTTTTCATCGTTCTTTGTTCTTTTGTGATGAGGAGCGATCTGCCTTTTGTCACTTCTGTGTTTGTGGTGGTTGTTCTCCATTCCAACATGCTCATACATCTTCAGTCTTTATGATACATGCATTTGTAGTTCCCGTTCTTTCACAGAGATCTTTGTCACTTTACTTATGTAGATTCTTTCACATTGCGTAGAATCTTTCTTTAAACCTTTCTTTGCTTTGATCTTTGTGAGAACTTTCCTTTGACTTCGAGATGCATGTATGAGCATGTGGAATCCTTCACCATGGAGATGATGTATAGCTGCAGGTAAACAGTTAGCAATAAATCAACCGGTACTAACAGGTTCGAATTAGAGATCATCAACAGCATAGTGTGAAGACTCCTTATAACCCTTACCAAGGCCGTTCCCATGTCAGATACTCTCGAGAGAGCTTACAAGACCTACTTAGTAGCTCAATGACCGGGTGAGTCGCTGGGATCACTCCACGACTGTAGACCGTATAAAACCACCGCGAACACTAAGCGTAACCCATAAAGAATTACCGAAGTGACCTGCTGTCAGGGTTGTTTGATGTTGACCCTGGCAGGAATTTTCATTCAATCATTGAGAATCACAAAAGTGAATCCTCTCATAAATGTTCTGGCAGATTGCTAAGATCTACGTAGGACTTTAAAGTTTACATCTGGCGTCCTTAACGATGAACAACCAGTGTAGAAATATCATGTGTTCCTATGAGATCTTTTGATGAATCTCAGGGCTCTAGACTAGATAAGTGCATATTTGGTTTCCTATGCGGAGATTAGGGAGAAGTCTCCTGCTTCAATATCAACCATCTCTAAGAGACATGTCGATAGATTACACCGGTTCCCCGTGAGAATGAAACAAGTTCTTTTAAGAGAACTTGAGTGGTTAAGAAGGTTTAGTGCAGTGCATCACTGGGTCCATGACGTATTTGTCTTCAATACCGGTGTCACCTTAGTAACAACCAGTAGCATACGAATTGTACCCGGTGTCTGCCCTAAGGTTGAACATTTGGAGGGCTATTTCTTTTCACCCTTTATCATAACTTTTCTTTTTAATTCTTCAACCCCTTCTTTCTCCTTTCTCATTTTCTCCTTTTTTTCAATCATACCTAAGGACTTCTAATTCTAATCTATTGGATTTGTCCTTGGGTAGATCCCTCCGGCTCTGGCGGATCATAGGACGGTTTTTCCTAACCTTAGTCACCTTATAACTCCATGACTATCCTATAATTGATCAAATGCCATAAAACCTTTTTGTGAAAAATCTTCTCAAAGTGTTTATGATAATAAAACACATTGTTGTTACCACTTTGAGAGTTTTGCAATTTTGAAGGACTCCCCCTTCACATGTGCTCATGAATATTTAAGAAATTTGCACATGCGAGAGGAGTTTGCACTTTTGAATTGATCCACTTTCAGCGAACATGACCGATTCGAGACACGCTTACATCACTAGTTAGACTAGCTTGAAATTATTACCCGTCCTGGTCAAGTCCAAAGAAAGTATCTCGATACGGTACATTCTACTCAGACAAGTCCTATTCGAGACACGCTTACATCACTAGTTGGACTAGCTTGAAATTATTACCCGTCCAGGACAAGTGCTTTCGATTACTGACATTTTAAGCTTCATCAATTCATTGGCTATATCTGAGTCGAGCTCTTTTGAGATTCAATCACAATCTTTACACATTTTGATCACATTTTAATCATGTCTTCTCCCCCTCAAAAATAGCATAACGTGATATTTTTTATATCAACTTGTTAAGAAAAAGCTTTTGGAGAGAAAGACAGATTTTGCATGAATTTGGAACATTTTTGTTTTTGTACTCCCCCTTAATGATAGCACATTTTAAAATCAATTAAGGGTTTAGAGGGAGTTTTCTTGAGCACAAATTTTGAGAGATTTTGAGAAATCTTTTGAACAATCTTGAAAAAGTGCTCAAGAATTCTATTTTGAAAATGAGTTTTTGTTTGAAGTCTTTGTCGTTTGTTTAGACTCGATTTTTTTTGAAAAAGAGTTCGTCATTGAACGTACGAGTCCTTGATTTGAAAATAATCAGAAGTCATTGTTTAAGTACGGGTTTCGTACTGAAGTATACGAAAGCCATAATGAAGAAAATTTTGACACACGACATGTTTTAGAAAAACATTTTAAAGAACTCCCGCTCAAGCATCTGTACATGTCCGTATCATTGTTGAATGACATTTCTAGAAACGTACAGAATATTGATTTATACGAGAGACATGTCGTGAGAAGAATATTTTTGGATTTTTGGATTTTATATTGTTTTTGTATTTTTTTGAAAATTTTATAGTTTTGTATTTTGTTTTTGTTGGTTTTTTAAATTTTTTATTTTGTTTTTCAAAAGTTTTTTACAGCGAAGCGATTTTGAAAACATTTTTCAAGAAGATTCGAGAAGACGTTCTAGTTCCTCAGGAGTTAGGCTTCGCATGCCAATTCGTCGAACTAAATAGTCAAACCGTTCTTTTGGAAGGGCTTTAGTGAATAGATCGGCGAGTTGGTAATCAGCCTTAACGAAAAATAATTCAACAGTACCCTCTTCCACGTGTTCTTTGATGAAATGGTAGCGGACTTTGATGTGCTTCGTCTTAGAGTGATGTACGGGATTGCACGAGATGGCTATGGCACTTTTTGAGTCACAATACATAGGTATTCTGTCAAAAGTAAAGCCATAATCTGTGAGTTGTGTCCGCATCCAAAGAACTTGGGCACAGCACGCAGATAGAGACACATACTCGGCTTCGGCGGTTGAAAGTGCAGTACAATCCTGTTTCTTTGACGACCAGCTTACAAGTTTTTCACCCAAAAATTGTGCTCCACCTGATGTACTTTTTGCTGTAACTTGATCTCCTGCATGGTCGGCATCTGAAAAGGCTGTTAGATTAAACCCCGAATCCTTCGGATACCAAAGTCCCATGTTAATGGTGCTTTGTAGGTACCGAAAGATCCATTTAACCTCTTTGAGGTGAAGTTTGGTAGGCTTTGCCTGAAACCATGCTAATAAACATACAGCAAATTGAATATCGGGTCGGCTAGCAGTTAGGTACATGAGAAAACCGATCATGCTCCGATTTTTTTCGGCTCGATGGGTTTCCAAACAAATCAGCACCTATTTTTGGTGAAGTGACCATTGGTGTACCAACAGAATCACAGTTTTCCATTCCATGTTTTTTCAAAATCTCTATTGTATATTTAGCTTGATTGATAAAAATACCACGAGGGGATTGATGATTTGTAAACCAAGAAAGAATTTTAGTTCCCCCATCATGGACATTTCAAATTTGCTTTTCATAAGATTTTCAAAATGTTTTGAATGGTTAGGATTGGTTGATCCAAAAATAATGTCGTCCACGTAAATTTGAACGATCAAAATGTCATATTTGAATTTTTTGATTAACAAGGTGTCATCAACCGTTCATTTTGTGAAACTGTTTTTGAGCAAGAAAGATGATAGTTCGTCATACCATGCTTTTGGAGCTTGTTTTAAACCATAAATTGCTTTCTTAAGCTTGTAGACGTGGTCTGGATGATCTCTGTCAATGAATCCCTCTGGCTGACTCACATACACATCTTCTTTTAGAGTTCCATTCAAGAAAGTCGTCTTAATATCCATCTGATAGACTGTGATGTTTTTGTGAGCGGCATAGGCTAAGAAAATCTGGACTGCTTCAAGTCTAGCTACAGGCGCGAATGATTCCTCGAAATCTATCCCTTCTTCTTGTGGATAACCTTTAGCTACGAGACGAGCTTTGTTGCGAATAATAGTCATTTCCTCATCCAGTTTGTTCTTCCATAGCCACTTGACATCAAGAACACGTATATCAAGTGGTCGTTCAACAAGTTCCGAACTATCATGTAACTCGTATTGAAGAATTTCATCCTGCATTGCTTCTATCCAGGGGTATTCTGCCATTGCTTCCCAAATCTTCTTTGGCTCTTTGAGGTTGATTGAGCAAATGTAAATGCACAATTCGAGATTGGTGGCAAGTTGTCTCCTTGTCTGAACTGGCTTTGAAGGTTCACCAATAACATGTTCTATTGGATGGTCTTTTGTCCATTGAAATGTAGAAGGGTACCTTGGGTTTAACGAATGTGTGTTAGATGGTTCTTGTAACCTTGAAGAAGATTCAGCAGAGTCTGTTGCAAATGGGTTTTCAAATACTTCTTCTTCTTCTAACTCAACATCGTTTGAACTATTTGTAGGTTCTTCTTGAAAATTTGTGTTTTGATTTTGCTCATCAACTCTTGGTAGAACAGTTTCAAGTACTGGAGTTGCTTGAGTAGATGTAGATGATGTTGTTGTAGTTGGTGCTTCAGCTTCGATTGTTGAAGATGCATCTTGTGATGGTGGTGGTGGTTGATGGTTTTGAGCGGGTTCAGCGGAATGTCGTGGAGATGCATTTGTCGAAGTTCCACCATAGTATTCATCAAACATTAACTCCAAGAAAGTTTCCAGTTCTTGTTATGAAGGTTTGTCTGTGTTTGTTGAATGAGCTCCTTGAGGCACGAGTCCTGAACTGATATGTCCAGAAGTCTGTTGGCTTGGTGCGGGTCCTAATCCGTTTTGATTAGAAGCCATCGGATTAAGCGCGGGTTCTAGAGCGTATCTCTCAAAAGCCATTTGTGAAATCTCGTCAAACTTCACATTCATCGTCTCCATTATCCTTTTTGTTCGTCTATTATACACCCTGAATGCCCTCGAGTTTTCTGAGTATCCAATGAAGATTCCAATATCACCCTTAGCTTTTAACTTCCGTAGATCTTCTGTCTTTCGTCGGGTAGCACAAAGCACCAAATACGTGAAGGTAAGAGATGTCAGGTTTACGGTTGTTCACTAGCTCATATGGGGTTTTCTTGAATCTCGGATGGACTAGGGATCAGTTTTGAGTAAAACAAGCAGTGGCTACAGCATCAGCCCATAAGAATAGTGGTGCACTAGAAAAAATCAGCATTGTGCAAGCAGCTTCCACAAGAGTTCTATTTCTTCTTTCAACTACCCCATTTTGCTTTGGAGTTCTAACAACTGATGTTTGATGTGTGATTCCAACATCTTCGAGGTAAGTTCGTAACTCCAGATTAGTGAATTATGTGCCATTATCTGTTCTTATAATCCTTACTAGAGCTTGAAGTAGAACTTGAATACGCTTCAGAAAGGTGATGATGATGCCTGGTGCTTCATCTTTTGATCTCAAAAACTTTACCCAAGTATATCTTGAATAATCATCAACAATAACGAGAATATACTTCTTCCCATTAATGCTTTCAACTCTCATTGGGCCACATAAGTCAATGTGCAACATATGTAACCTTGCTTCCGAACTAGGTACGGTTTTGGGTTTATATGATGCTCTTTTGCTTTTTCCTTGTACGCATGATGGACATAGGTGTTCCTTGGTGTATTTGAATTTAGGAAGTCCGGTGACGATGTTGTCTTTGGCTAATTTGGTGATGGTGTCGAAATTGAGATGGGATAAACGTCTATGCCACAGCCAGGACTTAGTTTCGGTTGCCCTTGTCATGAGACAAATTGGTGATGTAGAAGCCATTTGGTTGATGTCGATAGCATACAAGTTTGTACCACGATTACCAGTTAAGAGATCATCACCAACCAAATTTCTTATAAAAACCGTGTTTCTTCTGAATGCCACTTCTAAATCTGCATCAAAAAACTGCCCAACTGAAAACAAGTTGTGTCCCAACCCTTCGACGTAGTAAACTCGAGTGATTAAAAAATTCCCAAATTGAAGATCTCCATAACCCTGAATAGCTGCTACATGATCATTTCCAAAGCGTACAGTTCCCATGAATTTCCAGAAAAAATTGATCAGCAGCTTTAAATTTCCGGTCATGTGCTTGGAGCAACCCGAGTCGATGATCCAAAGACATATTTCGATAACCTGCCAAGAACAGAAGAGTTTGTATTTGGAAACCGTTTTGAATTTGGTTCCATGGGGTTAGGAGTAAAAGCAGAATCACACTCATAGACAGTTGCTACTTGTTTAGCTTGAGCTATTTCTGATTTGCCATTCTGAAGAGTGAACTCTCTACTCGTCGGAATCCACATACAAAACTTAAGATAGTTCCAAGGCATTCGACTAATAGTGGTAGTCCTAAATCGTGCAACTAATCTTTCTATAGATCTGGATCTAGCACTAGGTCTTTTTGGAACATTCTTCTGTTCGGGCGTAACATTCACATTCTTAGAAACACATTCATCATGAACATCATTAATTAAACATTTCTTGCATATTAAACAAACAGAGTCATTACATGCATTAGAAACGGTACTGGCGACATTACATTCAGATGAAACATGTCTCTTATAACAAAGCGATAAATTCCTAGGGTGTTCTTCTACTTCTTCAACTTTATTCTTGCAACTACTCTTAGAAACAGGCGAGACTTTATTGTTCCTTGTATTGCTCCTAGGCTTTAGTCTGCTGCTCCTAGAGGTGCTTTCTAATCCTGTAGAAGGTAAGGCACACACATTAGGATTTATATTGTTGTCCTTTTTAACATCCCTAGATTCTTTAGAATTATCCTTAATGCACTTGTCATTTGTCTTAGATGTGGAGGCAGACGCACTAGTAGGACTAATCCTAAAAAGGCCAGGTGCTATCACTTTTGGTGTTTCGACAACCGCTTTTCCTTTATCAACAATCTTTTCATTTTCACTTATCTTGGGCAAGGGTGTTGGAGTGACTGGTTTTGTCAAATCCTTTTTCTCATCGACTTTTGGAGCAAACCATGAAATTGACATTTTTGGTTTTTGAACTGTGTTTGAAACATTTGGTTTCTTCGAAGTCAATGGTTTTGAAAACTTAGTTTCCTCACCCTTTCCTTTTTGACTTTCAAGCTGAGCCCTCAAAATATCATTTTGCTTTTTCATGTTCTTTAAGTCACGCTCATACGACAATTTGTCATACTTGCATTCTTCCTTTTTTCGATCAAGTTGTTTAAAATATGAGACATTTTTTTTATAAGAGCATTTTCATATTTAGGAACAATGTCGGAGGTCTCAGCTCTCAGTCGTTCATCGTCTTGAACAGAATATGTTTGTAAAATGATGGACATAATATCAGTAGTCATAACAGCTTCGAAGAGAGAATCATTTTGGTTTTCCAAAACATTGATTTGCTCAAAAGATTCATTAGCCTTCTTTATCAGGGATTTGTGATCCGTGACAAAGTCAGCTGTTTCTTTCAAAAATGCTTGTTCAAAATGAATTACACGAGCATGAATGTTATTAATTTGAGGAGAAAATTCACTTTCAAGAATCTTTTTAAACTGTAAATGAACCGTGGAATTCCAATTAATCTCATTAAGTCTCATTCTAGATTCTAAAGTCGTTTTAAGTTGCCCAACTCTTGTTTTAAGATCATCAAGATATCCTCTGGCAGCACTTGTGTTAAAAGTATTGTTTGAAGACATCTGTTCCATGTTTGAAAGCGATTTGGAAGCAACTACTTTCTTAGAAAACATTTTTGAGAATGGTCGTTTTATGGAAAACACAGATGGTTCTTTTTGTGGAACAAAAGTAATTCCCGAAAGTTTGTTCAATTTATTGTAATCAATGGGTGTCAAATCCTTTTGTTGCATTTTAATAATGCTCTCTTCGACAAGTTCCACCGTTTGCACAGAATCCCGAATGACGGGAGGATCATGTTTGGTGTAAATGAGGTTACCATTATACAAAACATTCTGTTCTTCCTGAGCTTTCTTGAGATTACAAGGATTGTTGTTACCAAGAGCCATTTTGTGTTTCGTATGGTAAATTGGATTAGTTTGATTAGAAATCATTTTCATTGTTTGACTTGACTAACCCGACTTAACCACTAATTTTTCTAGATGTGCAATCTTGTGTTCTGACTCTACGATTTCTTCCAAAATTTTATCTTCTTTCATTGCAAAGTCCTTTTCAACTCATCCTGTTCTTTTTCAAGATTGGTATAAGCTATTTTTTGTTTTGAAAGTTGGTTTGTTAATTCAGAAATTTCTTGTTTTAAAGATTTAATGGTTTTAGTTGAACTTATTTCAAGATTGGTAAACTTGTTTTTCCATTCCCTATCTTTAACAAGTAACTTCTTGTAACCAATTTCAAGTTCTGACTCGCGTTCTTTGTGAATTTGAAAACTTTTTGCATTTTCCTTGTATCTCTCAAGGTTAGTGGTCAATATCTCATTCGCGGCCTTAACATCGCGATTGACCTTTTTAACTTTCTCAATTTCAATACCACAATTGTTCAATAATGATTCATATAAAGCACGTGTTTCCTCATCATTCTCAGCATGCTGTGAAACAAAGCCTCCATTATGATTCACATCTGGAGTCACTGAAGGAGTATTGCTACTACTTGGCGTGTCCAGGTATGTATCATAAGTGGGTGCTAGCTTCTCAGAATGTTGTTCCTCATGAGGAGACATATCAAATATATCATTATTGTGACATGTGTTGAAGTTTGATACCTCAGATGGTGCATTGGTGTCATAAACAGGAAGTGTGTCAGAATCCGTGTCATACTTAGCTTCCTGAAGATTTGCCATGAATATGCAGTTCGCATCGATATCCTCTCTATCTTCCATGTTATCCATAAAAGCCATAAAATCATTCTCCTCTGCGTTCAACTGAAATCCTGCCTTTGCCTTTTGTGCCAACAACACTGCTTTCTGCAAGTACTCTAGATCTTTCTTGTTAGGCTTAGTAGGATAGTTCCTTGCCATATGACCTACACCCTGACAGTTGAAACACTTTACCGGATTACCCTGATTCGCATTTCCATTAATCCCAACAACTGGAGCTGCAACATTCCTATTCTGATTACCCATTTCCTGATTACCAACATTCTGACCCCTCTGATTTCGAACAACTTGACCCATCTGATTCCCTGCATATTGACCTGCATTCTGCATATTCTGATTACCCATATTAAATCTAGTAGCATATCCCTGCTGATTCCCATAAACTCCAACCATTTGGCCTCCGTTGCCCATATTGAAACTCGGCTGAGCGATCTGCCTGTTGCGAGTGTTCGATGAAATCCTTTGGTTGTTGTTTGTTGGTGTAGAATAGCGTCCTTGGAATGCCTTTGACAGAAAAGCAAATGCTTGTGTCAATGCTACAGTAGCTTCATCATTTTTAGTGAATTCTTGTTCTTGGAATTGTAGAATAAGATGTTGTTGTTGCTGTGGGTAGAACTGTTGTTGGTAGACCGGTGTTGGTTGTTGAATGTACGATGGTTGCATGTAGTTGTGAGTGGAAGATGATGATGGTTGTTGTGTGTTCACTGGTAAAGGTGTTGGTGTATTAGCCATTAATGCTAGAGGATCATGTTTTTTAGCTAGTAATTCAGCTCTTACTTCATTAGCTTCATCTTGATTTTGCTTCAAGAAATCGTACAACTGATCATAAGTGACTTCATGCAAATTCTTTGTCTGATAAACAATAGTGACGTATCTTCCCCATTCTGGTTGCAACTCATTTAGAAAAATGGTGTTGTTAGCAATATTTGTCTGACTGAGGTTGTGTCTTGATAAATCATTCATGATCTTACAGAACCTGTGGTAGTACGTCTCTATGGATTCACCAGGAATTGAAGTAAACTTGCGAAGTTCCTTAAGCAATTGTGTTTCCATTTCCTGTTTCCCGATGTCTGTCCCATACATTAACCTCTTGACTCTTTCCCAGACTGCATGAGCACTTACTTCATTGTCAACAGTAGCATAAATAGTTTCAGGTAAACCAAGAACGACGTAATGAAATGCCTGATCATCAGCTTCAATCTGTTTTCTGTCTTCCACAGTGTATTCAGTCTCATTCTGATCTCTGTAGTATGGTTGCATGGGTGGGGTTCCATTTGGATCAACAGGGTCTAGTACTTGTATTGGTTTGAAGGGTCCATCCATAATGGATTAGATAAGAAGATTTCCATTTGTTTTACTCTTTAGATAGTGCATCATACGACTAGCCCACTGCGAGTATCCACCCTTTGACAGCATGGGAGGTAGGTTTTCGGCACCGGCTGCATGAATGTCTTGCTGAGTTGCCATTGATTCTTGGATCGTTCCAACGAAATAGGAGTTGTGTTTAGAGTAAGTTGATGCAAGTTTTTATAGTGAAAATTTTGACCTAAAACCTTAAAACCTCAATAACTTCTTCTTGGAGCATTTTTAGGCCTCGAAACTTCGCCTGAATCGATAAATCATTCAGTGTGTCGTTCTCCTCGGTCTCACGGAGTTACGGTTCAAAAGTTATGGCCTTTTGAAGTTTGATAGTCAAAAACCTCACTTTTGTCAAAATTCTCGAAACTTTGCTGTGTTCTCGAAACTTTGGGATTATGAAACTTTGACAAATTGTGAAACTCTAGTGATTGCAAAACTTGTGTTCTCGAAACTTTAGTGACTGCGAAAACTTTGAGTGATTTCGAAAATTTTTGAGTGATTTCGAAAATTTTGCAGTGTTCTCGAAAATTTTGATTTTTTCGAAAACCCAATCACACAAAGAAATTTCGAAATTATACAATTTCGAAATGTAGCCAAAAGTCGAAGTGTTTTCTTTCTTATACAAGAGAGAAAATACCGAGTATCTAACTATAAGCACGAAAGGAGCCATTTCTTGTGTTCTCGAAAAGCAGTCGTGATTTCGAAAACAAGTACTTGTGGGATTGCAAAAATAGGGCAGTTTTTGATTTAGCAAAAAGCACTCCCAAATGAAGTTTGTAATCCAAGATTCTTGTACTTCTAGGCTTAAAAACACCAAAACATGAAGAAAGTTCCAAACTTGATGATTTTTTTAAAACTTTTTTGTGATCTAGAAAACAAGTATAAAAACCAAATACGAGTTTTTAAGCTATGAAACTGCAAAAAGATTTAAACTTTCTTGTTAGAAAAGGTTTATAACACTAGTTTGTAATCAAAAAGGTGTTAAAAACCAAGAAAAACAAGAAAAGTAAGAATTTTTTGAAACAAAAACGTGATAAAAAGCTTTAAAAAAAAATGAGCCAAACAAACTCCCAACACTCCTAAATCATTGTTAAGCGATTGATACCACTTTTAAGAACATAAATCTATCAACTTTATCACACACAATAGCCTTGGTGAATTGATATGTGAAGTATGTTAGAGAGAGAAAGTAGAGAATGTAGGGAAAGAAAGAAGAGAGAATATTATTAGAGTAAACACACACATAAGCACACACCTCAAATGAGCCTTTGAGGTGTTTAAATAGTAAGTAACATGAGATGCTCTGAGGCTTTCTATGGGCTTTGTCATGGGCTTGGTAATGGACATGGATTTCTATTCCTTTAAAAGGCTTACACATGTAACTAACATCATACAAGCTTACCAAGTCCATAGCCCATTGACTTTTCTAATAACAAAAACTACGACACATTACAACGTTACAATAAATGAGAATGACCATCACTTTCTAATATAATTTTAATGCTAACAAATTCAAATCCCCATCCAAACTCAAATGCGGATTGATATTTTGTTGGAAAAATCCAAGAATCCGGATTGAATTCCCGTGTAGTAAGAAAAAAAAAGAATAATCTGGGAAGAAAATTTTGTTTTTATTGGACATGCTGATTCATATTTATTTTGACTACTTTATCATATTTTATCATATATTAATTATATTCTATTCATTTTTATTCGACCTTCCCGGAGTTCAATCTCTGGGCCACTCCGTTTAACCGGTTAGCCTTGCCAAAACTCATATAATAGGCAACATTCTTAAATGTTGGAAGTGTGTAGGTACGAAGGGCATGAGATCTTTATGGTTTTGAAAATGGCCCTTTTTGAAAAGTAGTTATAGTCCAGTGTTTTAAAAAAAATACACCTGGTTCGCTATAACCATGGCTCTGATGCCAATCTGTAACACCCCCTAAAATCGATTAACGACAATGGAAGACTTAACGGGGTATTACTTAGTGGATCTTTGTCACAATCATAGTAAACGTTTTAAAAACACATTTTATCATTCATTTAAAATATTTGACTACAGAAATAGTTCTAGAAAGACAGATCATATCTTCGCAGATATGTTTTATTTAGTAGAATGACAAAGAAAATGTTTATTTTAGAAAACCCGTGCCCGGGTTGATGCCCTTCTCCGTGCCTTGATAGTCCATGCCTTAATTACCTGAAATAACATGCTAAAAGTCAACAAAAGTTGAGTGATATCCATAGGTTTAAGTTTAAAGTTTGAACCCAAGTAGGGGTGTTAATTGTATCGATAATCAATTAACAAGTTTAAAATCAAGTTTGTTATTGCATTAAGCTCATGACACGCAACGATTAGACAGGCATCAATGTGTGATGTAAACTAATATAATAGGGGTGCCCTCAGGATAGGTCTTTGCCAGAATCCTATGAGTTGTTAAATATTGTGCGCCTAGTCGCTCATCCTAGCTAAACTAAACGGGGATTGTCAGTCCCAAATAGATCTATTCCCAGATATTCACGTTCACTCGCAAGTGATTAAGGTTCATGATCGAGGGGCTTTTAGCAATAGCTACTTAAGTAATAAAAACATCAGGAATAGCATACTAAAAATCCTGTGTTCGGGTTTGAAGCATGTATCTCCCCACAAAAGAGTTTAAAAGTTTAAAAAGTGGGCTATGAACACACACCTGAATAGCTCGGTAGTACTAGTATCGTTATTTAAACGATAGGTGGAACCGGCTTCAACACACAACCTAAGTAAAATATATGGCAAGTTTTCAGAGTTTGATAGTCTAAGTTCAGTTTATAACGAAAGTTGTTTATTATTGTGACTCGTAGCAATTTAAACGTGCGTGTTTAAATGCCTGAAGTTCAAGAACAAAAGTTATATTTAAAAATATAACTCGTGAGCATGTTTTTGTTGACGTAGTGTAAAGATTTTACGAAAAAGAACGAGGTCGGTTGTTGGTAAAACCAAATTCGGGTTTAAGCTTTGGTTAATCGTTTTGATTATTTTCTTATCGTAGTATTATATATATATATATATATATATATATATATATATATATATATATATATGAAAAATACGTAATGTGACGATATGTGTCGAAGGGTTATGAAGGACGGTGTGATTAATAAGATGGTTGATAGGTGTCGAAAAGTGATTCGGTTTGTGAGAATGTGTTAATTGTTAAAAGTTTTATATTTATTATTATCGTTATTACGTTATATATATATATATATATATATATATATATATATATATATATATATATATATATATATATATATATATATATATATATTTGTAAATTATATATGTTATATTTAGTCAACGAAAATTGCTTGATCGAATCGGTTTTATTTAAAATACATATATATATAAAATATAAACTATAATAATTATATTTTATTAAAAACCCTTAAGTTATGTAAAGTTAACACTTTAACCCCTAACGGCATAACTTTACACCATTAGTCCAAACCATTTATAATTTCATTTCTAATCCAAAACTATTTTATATTTACATTTTATACCCAAAACTATCTAGATTTATAGTTTTCATCACAAAAATGTCAAAATGACAGTTTTCCCTTCAACTTTTCATATTTACAGTTTTAGTCCCTAGGTTTGGAGTTTTTGCAAATTTAGTCCAAATTTCACCAACATGAAAACTTAACGTTTTTATTTTCTAAATAAGTTGGAAATAGCTTATTTAACCTGTGAAACAGCTTATTTGACCAAAAGAGCTTATTTTGAGTCAAATGGGCCTTTAACGAGCTAATAACTAGGCCCGTTATGGTTTTTAAAATCTTTGGGCTTGGGAAACTACTTGTCCACTTGTTTGAGGGTGGTACGCAGTAGAAAGACGGTGAGTTACGTCATACTTTTGCATGACTTTATCAAATTTGTCATCGCAGAAATGCGTACCACGATCACTGATTATAGCACGTGGAGTTCCAAATCGAGCAAAAAGAGCTTTTAAAAGCATCACAACAACTCGGTCATCATTAGTGGGTAAAGCTTTCGCTTCAATCCATTTTGACAAATAGTCAACAACCATGAGTATGTATTTATTTCCATGAGATGACGGAAATGGCCCCATAAAGTCGATGCCCCACACGTCAAAGATTTTACAAACTTGAATTGCATTTTGAGGCATTTCATTCTTTTGTGAAATATTTCCGTGATGTTGACAAGCGTCACAAGATTTGACTTATTTTTAGGCATCCTTATAAATCGTGGGCCAGTAAAACCCGGAATCAAACACCTTTTTGGCAGTGTAGTTTGGATTATGGTGGCCCCCCGTGGGACCAGCATGGCAAGCCTTGAGAATGTCATTGGCTTCCTGACCATAAACACACCGCCGAATGACTTGATCCGCACAGATTTTGAAAAGGTAGGGGTCGTCCCAGAAGTAATGTTTTACATCTTTACAGAATTTTTTTTTTTTTTTTTTTTTTTTTTTGAGACGACATCCCTTTCACAACAAAGTTACCCGCATGGTAGTTTGCAAAATGGGCAAACCATGGGGTAATAGAATCTCCACGAAAGGTAACCGCATTGAGTGTCTCGAGAGGGAAGGTTTCATTAATTTCCTTCTTCTCGAAGACATCTTGGTAGGTATTTTCCAAACGGGAGAGATGATCGGCAGCTAGGTTCTCAGCTCCTTTTTTATCATGAATTATGATATCAAATTCTTGTAGGAGGAGAACCCAACGGAGTAGTCTCGGCTTTGCATCTTGTTTTGCAAAGAAGTACTTCAAAGCCGAGTGGTCCGTATACACTATGCATTTGGTCAATATCAAATATGGCCGAAATTTTTCAAAGGCATACACCACTGCTAATAATTCTTTTTCAGTGGTGGTGTAATGACTTTGAGCTTCGGTCATTGTTTTGCTGGCATAGTGTATCGGTTGAAAGTGTTTTGATTAGTGTTTCCCCAAGACTGCCCCTATTGCATAATCACTAGCATCACACATGAGTTCAAAGGGCAAGTCCCAATCGGGGGCAACAAGAATCAGTGTCGATAAGCTTTTTCTTCAAAGTTTCAAAAGCTTCAATGCATTCGGTGAGAAGATAAAAGGAGCATCCTTCTCGAGGAGATGGGTCATAGGCCGGGCGATTTTGGAAAAATCTTGAA
The DNA here is from genome assembly GCA_030686995.1 of Artemisia argyi. Classification (NCBI taxonomy): domain Eukaryota; kingdom Viridiplantae; phylum Streptophyta; class Magnoliopsida; order Asterales; family Asteraceae; genus Artemisia; species Artemisia argyi. The sequence goes on along the minus strand of CM060687.1, from coordinate 102,270,053 downwards.
TAAACCTACGGTAAAAACCGGCATGACCCAAAAAGCTCCTAATACCTTTGACGGTAGTGGGATGAGGTAATTTTGCAATGACATCAACTTTGCTTTGTCAACCTCAATCCCATTTTTTTAAATTTTATGGCCGAGGACAATGCCCTCTTTGACCATAAAGTGGCTGTTCTCCCAATTTAGACATAACCTTGTGTCTTCACAACATTTGAGCATGTTGTCTAAATGGGAGAGACATGATTGAAATGAATCCCTAATGACAGAAAAGTCATCCATGAATACCTCCATTGTTTTCCCGATCATGTTGGAAAAGATTGACATCATGCACCTTTGGAACGTGTCAGGAGCGTTGCATAAGCTAAATGGTATGCGTCGGTAGGCAAAGGTTCCATAAGGGCATGTGAAGGTAGTTTTTTCTTGATCCTGTGGATCAATGGGGATCTGAAAGTAACCCGAGAAACCATCGAGGAAACAATAGTACTCATTCCCCGCTAGTCTCTCGAACATTCGGTCCATGAAGGGTAGAGGAAAGTGGTCTTTTCGGATGGCGTCATTTAACTTGTGATAGTCAATGCATACACGCCAACCCGTAACCAATTGAGTTGGAATTAACTCGTTTTCTTTGTTAGTGACAACAGTAATGCCACCTTTTTTTGGAACGCAATGGATGGGACTAACCCAAGGACTATCTGAGATAGGGTAAATCAAGCTGGCATCAAGAAGTTTTAAAACTTCTTGTTTGATAACCTCGTGAATTTTTGGATTAACCCTTCTTTGTTGTTGGACTGCTGGTTTAAAGTCATCTTCCATTAAAATTTTGTGTGTACAAAATTCTGGGTTGATACCCTTGAAGTCAGAGAGTTTCCAAGCAGTTGCTTGTTTATGTGACTTTAAAACCTTTATTAGAGCAGTCTTTTCCTAATCACTCAAATATTTAGCAATTATGACGGGTAATTTATCATCACCCTCCAAAAATGCATATTCGAGATGAGGTGGTAAGTCCTTGAGCTCGACCTCAGGAAAATCATCAGTTTCCTCAACATATTTGATTTCCTGATTATGAAGTTGTTGTGGTAGAACAGGAAGAGGAGAGGGATCTTCGTTTAACAATTTCTCAAGGAGAAGAATATCCCTCTTGGGGTCAATCTCTTGGTTATCGATTCCATCGGGAATCGAATCACTCTTGAGAAAGGCCTCAATCTCTTCTAAGACAAAGTCACTTCCCTTAAACGGAGGGAGGGAAGGAGAAGAATTAGCAATGATGGGATGAGAAGATGGAGCGGATTTCCACTCGGAGAATTATCAGTGAAACCTAAAACCTCTTGAGCATACTCCTCAGCAGTAACATCAATCACATCTATTCGGTTTACCGATTCAGAGTCATAATTTGAGGAGTACCTCGAAGTTTGATCGAGGTTGAAGGTGATTGCTTCAGTTCCAACACGCAATGTGATCTCTTGCTCAAATACATCGATGAGAGCACGCCCAGTTCTAAGGAATCCCCTTCCAAGAATTAGAGGGACCCTCGAATCGGCATAAAAGTCAACATCACAAAATCGGCCAGAAAGTGGAACTTTCCCACTTTAATGAACATGTCCTCAGCAATGCCAAGAGCACGAGATATGGAATGATTGGCAAGCTCAAGAGTCATGCACGTAGGAGTGAGTTCGGGAAGAGATAGTTTCTTCCACACAGAATATGGCATCAGGTTAATGCTAGCACCAAGATTGGCCAAGGCGAAGCATTCAACCACACCCAGAAAAACACATGGAATGAGGAATTTTCTGGGGTCTCCAAGCTTCTCGGGAAGCTTTTTCAAAAGAACTGCTAAGCAGTTCTCATTCAACGGAGTTCTAGCCATTTTCGAAGTGCTTTTCCTTATTACTTAACAGATTCTTGATTGTTGATGCGAATCTGGGCATCAAGATGATAGCATCCGCGAAGCTTATGTCAAAGTGCAAATCTTGAAATATTTGGAAAAATTTATCCATTTGGTGACAAGCTTTTTTGCGGAACTTTTGTTCATTAAGACGTGATGGGTAAGGAATAGAAGTTTTGGATTTAGGGTTGTCCATTGGAGTTTCTGGTGGTTCAAAGACAACTCCAGGTTTGCATCTGGTTTCTGGAATAACCTGAGGTTGGACGCGTGCGGTACTTTGCGAGCTAGGAGATTGCACCTTGTCTATTGTCACCTAAGGTTCACATTCCACTACCTTTAGAGGAGAAGAAGAAAAGGTAGTAGGAATAGCGGGTTCATTATATGAAGCACCACTTCTAGTTGTGATCGCCTTAGCATCGCCCCTTGGGTTAGCAATCGTGTTGCTCGGAAGTGTTCCTGAGCCCGAGAGTCGATCATTCAAATACTTCTTGATTTCAGAAATTTGGCTGACCAACAACTTGTTCATTTCTTCTTGGGATTTCATGAATTGCTTTAACAACTCGTCAGATGAAGGCCTAGTTGGAACAATGGCTTGAGGTTGATTATTAAAATTTTGAGCATGATTGTTTAAGTTGGGACCTTGGTTGAAATTTCCTTGATTTTGGTGTTGGAAATTTCCTTGATTTTGGTTGTTATTTCCATGAAAATACCCTTGGTTGAAGTTACCCTGACCTTGGTTTCGATTAAAGTTTCCTTGATGTGGGAAACCTTGATATTGGAAACCTTGGTTTTGATTTTGGAAACCGTGACCTTGATTGAAGTTACCTTGGTTTTGAAAACCTTGGTTCACTCTATTTTGATTTTGGTTACGGTTTTGGACATTTTGTTTTTTATTAAAGCCAGGTGGTCCAGGGTAGTGGTTAGGACGATAGTTCGGGTCCATAGGAGGGCGGAATTGGTTGCCTCCATGATTTGAGGACCCGGCTATAGCATGAGCTTCATACGGAGATCCATTAGTAGCTGTGCATTTGTAGTAGGCATGCGGCCCACCACAAGTTACACAGACTTCCACTTTCTTAACCTCAGCAGGTGGAGGTGTGTGTGGAAAAGAGACTTTCTTTTGTTGGGCAAGAACCAAAGCTTGAATAGCCTCAGTGAGCTTGTCAATCTTAGCATCAGTGCTAGACTGACTCATAGAAGATGAAGTAGAAGGACCCGCATTGATTTGGGAAACAACTGGCTTGCTTCGCGTAGAGCAGACCTTGGACTTGTTCTCAATTATTTCTAAAGCTTCTTTGGTGGTTCTACTCAAGAAGTTACCTCCCGCGGAGGCATTGAGAGAATCCTGATCAACTTGGCTCACACCATTGTAGAAAGTATCGAGATGCATCAACTCGGAGAAACCATGATGTGGACACTTGCGAAGTAATTCTTTGAAACGATCCCACGCTTCACCAAATGATTCATCATATTTTTTAGTGAACTTGGTGATTTCGTTTTTAAGACTTGTGGTCTTAGAAGGTGGGAAGAATTCATTCACAAATTTCTTGACAAGATCTTCCCATGTCTCAATAGATCGAGGAGGTTGTTTTTCAAGCCAAATCCGGGCTTGTCCCTCGAGGGAGAATGGGAAGAGAAGAAGTTTGATTGCGTCAGACGGGACATTCTTGAATTTGATGGTTGACGTGATTTTGTTAAACCATCGAATGTGAGCATGAGTATCGTCCCTCTCAAAACCGTAGAATTGACTTAAGGTTACAAGATTCAGTAACCCAGTTTTGAGCTCAAAATTATCAGCCACGATGGCTGGAACAAAAATAGCATCTCCGTAACCCTCGATGGGTGCTTGGAGAGGCTCACACATGGGGCGGTCTTCCGCCATGGTGACAGCAGATGTGGAAACAGTACGGATCTCAGATCCGACTGTTGGTGGTGAACGTCTACGATGTCTTCTAGGAATTCTTACAAGCTCACGTAATGGGCTAGTAGACCTAGAAGAACGAGTGCACATGCACTAGGAACAAGACCAATCAAAACAAAATCGAGGCAAAACCACAGTGAACTTAAACCAATAATCACAAGTGAATGGCTTCTTTAATATAGGTACACCACTCACAAGGATACAATGGCAAGTTTTAATCTTTTGTTTGGGAACTTATTAATGTTCACACCCCCAGTTGGTAGGTTTTCTGTCTTGGTTTGCGACGGTTTATTTATATGTAATTATTATTCACAAGAAAAAGAAGAATATTTTTGGGTTTTTTGTGTAGGTGAAAGAAACTTTTGGAAAATATTTTTGGTATCGTCCCGTTTACCAAAATCGTATTTCTTCAAGAATCACCTCAAAAGAAACCCGATATAGAAAACGTAACGATTTGTTTTATTTGTTTTTGATTTTTTTTGGTGTTCTAACACTTTAGGAAAAGTGTTAATGACTTTTTTGAATTATGATTAAAATTTACAAAAGGTGGTGGGGTTTATACAATGACGAATGAAAAACCACTAATCTCTAAAAAACGTTTTCAGATACGCAGCAGCCTGCCCGGCAGCGGCGCCAAATTTTGATTGGTTCTGAACAGTCAGACAATATTAACCAAGGATATTGGTCAACAAAGTCAAACGGCTAAAACCAACTAACCAAAGAGTATAGTGTATCCCCGGGTCGTTATGTCCCGACGAGGTGTGCAATTGGATTTGAAAACGTTTTAAGTAATCGGGTGATTTAACAGAAGGATAAGAAATTTGATTATTATGATTACACTAAGAGATTATGATTGAGAATAGCTTAAAAATACTATATTAACAATTACTGATAATCGGATTTAAAAAAACGCAAACGCGCAAAATAAAAAATGAAATGGGAGCAAATAAAATCCTACAGTTATAAAAATTACATTTTTACAATCCTAATGATAAAATAACTTAAAACTATTTTTAAAACTGAAAATATATTTTTCCTACTTTTTAAATAATTATTATTAATTAAAAACTAATTATTTAATTAATTTAAAATAAATTAAATTATAAAAAGTACTAAATGACATAAGAAAATCTGAAAAATTACTAAAAATCCTAAAGGGTATAAGAAGCCTAAGAAAAATTTAAAATTAAAGTTTGTTTATAAATAAGCAGAAAAATAAGCCAAAAGGGCTTAAATAGAAGCTATCACTTTCTTGTTTTTGATTTTTCTTTGATTTTCTTTTACCAAACTATTAAACAACTAAAAATAGGTAACTTTTACAAAGACAATTTTCCTACAACTCAAAAATGAGCCTAGTGCAAGCTAATAAGCTCAACAGTGGGCTTATTGAGCTAAATATGGATGTTTAGGTACCAAAAGCTGATTAATAAGCTACTGAGTGAAAATGAAGTTAAAGGGTACTGAGATAAGAGCCTGTAAACTGAAACCAACCAATAAGCACACCTAATCAACTAGTAAACTGAAATAAGCACATCACATAAACACAAACCAAACAGGCTCTAAGGATAAAACTGCAGGCCAAGAGTAAGCTAGGGGCAAAAGCTCTTAATCCAATAGTGAGCCTGGAAATGACAAGCCTGCACAGGTGGCTATCCAAAAAGTTCACAAGCTCAGGAAATGCTCAAGTGGAACAAATGTGAAGCTTGTGAAATAGGCTCAATTCAATGAATTGGATAGTCCAAACATTTGAGCATATGAGTGTAAAAATGTGTTGACATAAATAATGCATAAAAACATTATTTATATTTTTCTATATCTCTATGTTTTGACGATCACAAAATGTAAAATCATCAAACGTAAGATTACTACGTAAACAAGTATTTAGCTAGTTTATATCATTATATCCAACTTAATCACTAAAGGTATGGATAAACAAGTGCTTAATACATCTCATGATCAAAGGGGTATTTAATTAATTATTACAAAGTTTATTTAATTATATAAACATATTATATATTTTTGAAAAACACTTTTGGTAATAAAGAAAAATGTTTTAACCATACTAAATATATGAATTCAAATTTTCAACCAAAATCAGTTAGTTTTTCACCAAATAAACTTTCCCCACTAAATGACAGATTTTCTGGCCGTTACAGCTGGGCGGCCCCTTTAATTATAAGGGGACCGGCCATGAATTAAGGGGACCGGCCAGGCTCCTGTGTCAGAATCTGTCAGAATTTTCTCCTATAAATACCACCTTAAATCTGGTATTTTTTCTAACCTTTTGCACAAAAATTTCAGATCTAAAACTCTCTAAACATCTTTCAAAACCCTTTGATCATTAGATTACTAATCCTTGTTTCAAGTGATTCAATCTCTTCTCATCCAAAGTGCAAAAGAAGAATACTGCTTCTACAACAAAGTTCAAAAAGTATTGTAGAGTAGTTGTGTATATTGTGTATATTATTTGTGAAGTTGTGTTGTGCTTGGAATAAGTAGTTTAGGAGAAGTAGAACTTATGTAGGGAGAAGAAGTTGTGTAGTAGTGAAGTAGTGTTAAGTTGTGAAGAAGGTGTGGTGTGTATAAGTAGTGTAGAAGTTGTGAAGAAGTCGTGAGATTGGTTCTAGCTAGGATTAGAACCCGACATCTAGCTTTGTGTCATTAAGCCGGTCTAAGCGAAAGTTGTGTAAGGTTTCTCTGCCACAAGGGAGTTTGTTGACATAGTGAAGAAAACTCTCGAGTAGGTGACTCGGGGAGTGGAGTAGGAACAAGGAAGGTGACCTTGTAGCCGAACCACTATAAATCCTTGTGTTGTGGTTTGATCTTACCAACTCTTTTCATTACTTATTTATTTACTTATACTATATTAGCTTAGTTAGTTAGTAACTATATAATTGTTCATATAGTGCAAGTAATGAAATCACATAAACTAGAATCGAAGTTTTTAAAACAAACTTGTTTTCATAATTTTTAAAACGAAAGTAAAACTATTCAACTCCCCCTTCTAGTTTTCCACAAAATGCTAATTCAAAAGTTCCTAAGCTAAATCCAAAGGTGCACAAGCTCAAGGTGAGCCAAATAAGCTAGAATGAGCAGAATTATAAACTAAAACAAACTTGCACTAGCTCAAAAGGTCCAATAGTGGAGGTTTATGAGTTCAAGTGAGCTTTTGTAAAATAAGTAGTTATTCCAAATAAGCTCTAGACCAAAAGCTAAGTTAACCACAAGCCATCATAGTCAAAAGCAAACTGATACAACAAGTTCACAGGTTCAAACGCTCTAATTCATAAATCACACAAGCTCAGTTGACTGAGTACATTAGCAGGAACAGACCAAAAGGGCCAAGTTTGGGAGCAAAAATAAGCAGTCCAATAAGCCGACAAGGGGAAACAAAAGATTAATCTCACAAGACAGCCTAAGTGGGTTTTCAAAACAATAAAAATAAAACCAAATGCTCAAAGATTGACCAAGTTAAGTTCAATTGAAATATGGGTCAAACTGGTGGTGCAGGGGAGGTTGCACCCCCTGCAGCCTCAAACAAGCTCATGCATACCCAACATAAAAAATCACAAAAATAAGTTGCTTGTGGAATCTTGTAGATTAGGTGGTATATTTTGATTTCTGAAAGTTTCAAGGTCTGATTCCACACACAAAAATCTAGAAAATTCACCCAAAAAGTGACATTCCGCACCCACAAGCAATTTTGACTTTTGAAGTTTTGCACCACAGTTGACTTTAGTGAGTTTATATAGATCCTAGTTGATTAATTATGTTATAATAAGCCTAAAAGAGATGAAATTGAACAACCTAAACTAGTTTTGAACTGATTTCAATGAATTGACATCCAAATTCCACAACAGATGGACTATTGATGGCATATGCATACAATTTTGACTTTTCCTTTTAGAGTGACCTAAGTAAGTGTTGATTGAATTTAATTAGATCCTAGGTTCATTGACTAAACAGAATTGAACCATAAATAGCCACTTCAAGACAGTCAATCCTACAATACCAAACACTCCTTAATGTGACTGATTTGAAGAATTTTTAAACCAAATGACCAAATCAAACCACAAACCTTACAGATTAGATTATACTAAGCTAAAATAAGTCTAAATGAACAGGAACTAACCACAAATTACACTTATACCTAAGAACAACAGATTATACAATTTTACTCTAAAAACTTGAAAATTAGAAACAATACAAAAGAACCTTAACTACTAGCTATACTAGGGCTTCTTGAAGCTGCTACAAGCTCCTGGATTGTTATAAACAAGCCAGGTAAAGTCCTTCTACCAAATCCAATTCTTGGTACTTCAAAAAGCCTCCAGTCACATGCATAGGTTCCCTGTGGTATTTTTCTGATTTTTTTTTATTTTTTTTTTTTTTTTTTTTTTTTTTTTATGTTTCTTTATGAATTCTAAAACCTAAATGAGTTTATGAAATTATTTCAAACAAGAACTGAGCAACAACAAGGATTTTTACTAAATGCTTCACAATATTCTTTTTTCATTCAAACTGAAAATGTTACAACCTTCAAATTTAAACACCGGAAACTTACATTAACTTAAAAAGTACAAATTTCAAGCTAAATTTATAACTAGAAATACTAGATTACATAAATTCGACATTAACTAATTTTTGCTAAAAAACTACACACAGTCTTCTCAGCATCCTTGGTCCTTTTATAGCCTCTAATTAGGGTTTTGGTGCCCTCTCAGTCTTTTCCCAGCAGAAATATGGACCACAGGATGAAGGAAATTTAATCTTGGACGTTCTTTGTTTTTGGCGCCAAAATGCTTTGACAACTAATACTTCTGATTACTTGTGTAGGGGGTAAATTTAGGAAATAGGTGACTGTTAGGAATAGTTATAATGATGGAGGAGTGTTTAAGTGGGTTGTGATGATGGAGGCTAGTAGCAGTACACAGGGGGGGGGGGGGGGGTCATGGGTGTGTGCTGGAGATGGAGGGTTGTCAAAGGTCAAAGTTGACCTCGTTTTTATTAGTTGTAAAGTGGGATTTGGGCTGGTAGGTGGATTGGGCCGATGGAGATATAAGGGGTGGACTGATGAGGGTGTTGGGTGTTTGTTGTTGGATTGGACTTTGGTATTTTGGGTTAAAACAACAACAAGGGCCCGTTTGTATTTAAGCTAAAAACCACAAGGACCATATTTGCCAACTGCTGAAACTTACGGACCAGAAATGTAACTTTCCCAAATTCATCATAGGGACCACATTTGTCAAGTTTCAATAGTACAAGCATCATTTTGATATTTTTAAAGTTTGAATATCCAAAGGACCAATTTTGAAACTGCAAGGACCAAACTTGTAAATTCTCAAAACTTTTCACTCAAAGACCATTTTTTGACAACTTTTGATTTTTAAAGGACCTTTGGTGACTTTTCTTACAGAACAAATGCCTAGGGACTAAATTTGACAAGTTTTGAAAGTTGAGGGACTAAAACTGCCAATTTTGCAAACTTTGTTCGTTTTTCAACTATTTTCAATCATTTTGCATTTGAAACATATAAAACACAATCCTTGGGATATTTTCAGTATTTTGATGCACATTTGAGTGTTTTTGGATGTTTTGGCAGTTCAGATACGACAAAAATGATGAGTGTTTGAGCACTCATCACTTGGTCACTAAGGTTTGTATGATTAGTATGAAGTCAAAGAGGGATGAATAGGAGGTTTGGTAGATATATCGTCCTTGTGGAGTCCATGCCGAGAAGAACAAAGCAAGAAACCATGGTTGCGTTTGGTTTTTCCTTGGTAACAATGGGAAGGTCAATCCCTTTTAATGCATGTGAAAAATGAGTTTGCTTATGATCTCCTTAGAAGCCAAGTGTAGGAATAGGGAAGTTGGTATCATCATTCGTCCTTGTGGAGATGTTAACGAGAGGAAGGGAACAAAACAACATAATTTTTGTTTGTCTTGGCTTTGTTTGTGATTACTAGGTAGGCAAGGGTTAAGTAAAACGTGTTATATTTGTGGTGAAGTCGTTTGGAGTAGTATAGGAGTGGTATGAGACAATATGGCTAGGACACATAGGTTTTTAGGATTTTTAGAAAGGTTGAATTCGAGCTGAGCTTTGATCGTTTTTGAACGAGTAAACGTACATGACATCTAAAATGGTTTGGTTCCTATGATTGTCAGTTGGAAGGGCACACAAGATAGGTAAAAAAATATGTATAGGTCGTGTGGAAAATTTAGGAGAAAACGGGGCAAAGTAATCGGGGTTTAGGACGAGTTTTTGAAATACTTTTAAGGCTTTAGTGGGCTTATATGTGAGTTGGGCTTGTGTAGCGGACTGGGCTAGACGAAACGAAAGAAAAGAAAAGAAAAGAAATTAAAAGGGTCCGTTTGGGTATGTGGTGTGTAGCAGAATTGAGCCGAGGCCCAATGAGATTTACAGGCCCAATTGGCTTGTCTCGAAAGTCGTGTCGAAGTTAGGAGTAGTTACGAAGTGTTCATGGAAATTTTCGTGTGCTCGAGAATTTATTAGGACGTATTTGGTTAGTTATCGAAATATATATATATATATATATATATATATATATATATATATATATATATATATATATAGGGGGTCATTTATGTGAAACTCTAATTTTTGTAAGAACGCGAGAACTAATCCTAGCCACTCATTTTATCCGGCTATTACTAGCTAACTATTTTTTTTTTTAAATTTCAAAAAAATTTCAAATAAATTTCAAAAAAATTTCAAAAAATTTTCGAAAATTTTTTTGAAAAATTTTCGAATTTTTTTTTTCACATGTGAGGATTTTTTTTTTCATACGTGACGGAATTTTTTTTCACATGTGACGATTTTTTTTTCACACGTGACAAAAATAAATTTCGTGAGAATTTCCAATTTTTTTTTCACATGTGACGAAAAAACATTTTCACATGTGACGAATTTTTTTTCAAACGTGACAAAAAAAAATTCGTGAAAATTTCCAAATTTTTTTTCACATGTGACGAAAAATTTTTTTCACACGTGAAAAAAAAAATTGTGAAAATTTCTAAATTTTTTTTCACATGTAACAAAAAAATTTCAGAAAAAAAAAATTCGGAAAAAAACATTTCGAAAAAAAAAATTCGATAAAAAAATTCGGAAATTTTTTTTTCGAAAAAAAAACTTCGAAAAAAAGTTTTTTCGAAAAAAAAAATTCGAAATTGTTTTTTCGAAAAAAAATTTTTTCGAAAAATTTTTTTTTCGAAAAAAAAATTTTTTCTAAAACAAAATTTCGAAAAAAATCTTTTTCAAAAAAAATTTTTTCGAAAAAAAATTTTTCAAAAAAAAAAGTTTTTGAAAAAAAAATTCGAAAATATTTTTTCGAAATTTTTTTTTTCCGAATTTTTTTTGAAAATTTTCGAAAATTTTTTAAAAATTTTTCAAACTTTTTTAAGAAATCTTTAAAAAGTTGATTAACTAATATTAGCAATTAGATTAAAGTTAAAGGAGGATAAAATGAGTGGTTAGGATTGCTTCTCGCGTTCTCACAAAATTTAGGATTCTCATTTGAACGCTTCACGATATATATATATATATATATATATATATATATATATATATATATATATATATATATATATATATATATATATATATATATAATTACGTTACTTAATAAACGTTAATTATAAAATTATTTCGTGATACTTAGACTATCTAGGTTCGTGTGTAAGCGCGTTCCAAGATAAACGGTGATGACAGACGATATTGTGATTATTAAAGTGTATCTCGACTAACAAACAAAAATTTTGTTATCGGTAAAAACGGTTTTTATTTATCGTAGTGATTCGTAAATCATGAGTTTGCATTTGCTATTTAGGAGGGAAAATTATGGGTGGTTACATCTAGGTTTCGTCTTTTGACCTAAGTTGTCTACCTTACGTCCTAGGTACTTAAAACCAGGTAAAGTAATATCCATAATATCTTCTGAGGTGAAATCCTAATATGTAACCTAAGAAACATCAAATCCTAATATGTTATCTAAGAAACGTCAAATCCTAATATGTGACCTAAGAAACTAAGTATAGCTAAACTAAAATCCTCAAATGTCTTATTCCTAGTTATAACTAGCAACCTCGAGTTCTAAGCCTGGGTTTATAAAACTTAGGGTAGACTCAGGATATCCTAAAGGTGTAATATTCCTAGAAATTCCTAAATCCTCAAAGATATAGTATGTGAGAAATCTTAATATGGGATAGGCAACTTATGAGAGTAGGTCTAGGCAAACTATAACCTCAAAATAGCTTGTTCATAAAACTTATATGGTGAAAACTTGACTAATACTCATTTCCCGCAACTAAACTAGGTACTAAAAGCTTAAAGATCTAAGTCGGTAGTTTACTAATCTATTCCTTTGTTATTCTTAAGTTTCTTAGATTGCATCTAAAAGACTTCTTATATCTAATCTATGACTAATTCTAATGTCCTCGATATTAAGTAAAATTCCTAACTTAGGCTAAATTTGTCCTATTGTACTGTCTTTCTTACCTATCAGGGTATGGGTTTTTCTCTAGTTCGGTATCTAGCCTATAAAAACCTCGAAGATTCCTAATCTTATTTTTCTATTTCATCAATGTTTTCTTAGAGATATCCTATCTAGATTATTCAAAGTATCTTATATCTATTCTTGTGTTTACCTAAGGGCATCCTAAAATTATTTCTAATCTCAAGTATGGGAATCCTAGAGGGTGTAATACGGGTTTTCTAAGAGGTGAAACTACTTCAGGAATCATAGTGATCTAAGGGAGTAGTAAGTAAGGATAGGAATATGCTTGTATATAACTATTATATACTTGCATATAGGAGTAGTTAGGGGAAGGCTCTCTAACTAGGGAAACTAAGAAGTTTCGGAGGAATGGGGATTAGAGACGGAGGAAGAGTAGTTTACTGATTTCAGGATGAATTCAGATCGTTATGATGTAGAATGAAGATTCTCATCATTAGAATCATATAAAATAATAGGGGAAGTGATTTAAGGGATTCAAGGGTTAAAGAAAAGGAAGGAGTTGTATGACATACAATGTCATAACACAAGGAATGAAATCACAATTGCATAATGTCATAAATAACTTGTCATAACTAAAAGTTTAACAAGTATCACAATTTATGCCATATTTGATTAGGAAAGACAGAGGTTTTAGGCAAATTGCCGAGTATGAAAAAGGAAGGAAGTCTTTGTGGGAAAGGGTGATTATCGGGAGTGGATTTATTTCTCGAAGCCCACTTTATTAGCACTTACTAACTACCTAAAGGGTAATATCCTAGGTTTAACCTCAAAATGCTTAAAATTCAAAAACAATATTCCTAAGGAATATTTCTCTTTCTTATGGGGTTTATCTAACCTAATTTTCTAGGGGTTGTAAGTAATACATTTCCAGTATTACTCCTAGGGTATAATAAAACCTCGAGTAAGTACTTAACTTGTTATATTTCTTAAGGATGGATAATTTCCTAGGGTTCAGGGTATCCTAATGTATCCTAATAAGGGATAGTCGGGAAATAGGGTTTCTATCCTCGAAAGTACATAAGGGTTTATGCCTAGGGCAAAGTATCATAACTTATCTTATATTATAGGCATCCTATCTTACATTATTCCATACCTAACTAGTATCATTATTTGTAGTACATATCCTAAGATGAAATTCTAACCTAAAACTTATAGAGCAACTAAAGTGTACTAGTTGACAATTTCTCCTAAAGGACTTCCTATATCTAAGTGATGAAGAGCCTGATTATCATCAATTATCTTTTCTAAGGCAGTAATCCTAAAGTAGGCAAAAGCAATCTTATTGTTATGTTTCATTTGTTCCTTTTGTATTTTTGAAATCTAAGTACGGGTTTGTCTAAGCTTAGTTTTAAATTCACTAAAATCCTATTGGTTCTCTACTTGTTTATCACTCTGACCTTCTTCTATCTTTTCTATAAGATCGATAGTAAGTTCATCTAAACTACTTAAGATACCCTCAACCTGATCTTCCTGATGTTCTAAGGGTGTCCTATGGGAATCTCCTCCAACCTAAAATTTCCAAGATGAGGTAGGAAGATTTGTGGGGCTATAAGGAGGTACTAAGGTATAGGGTTGTTTCCTAAATAGACTAGTTTCACCACTAGGTAAGTGCGATAAAGGATATGTGGGTTTCCTAGGTAACATTGATCCTCTGGGAATATAAAATCCTTGAGGATCAAAGGTTGGTGGGTGTAAAGCAGAGGGAAAAGGAATAGGGGTTGGTGAAGCTATAGGTGGAGTGTTTGCATAAAATTCCCTTAAATGTTTTAATTGTGGATCGTCTAGAAAAGGTGTAAAACCTAAAGGTGATGGTGTAACTATGTTATTCCTAGAGTCTTCTAAGGAGTCAGAGAAATAGTGTTTTGAGGGATAATCCAGTACATTCGGAGAGGAATGAGCATTCTCCGTATGTAAACTAGATGAGACGGGGGTAGAGTAGTAGGGTGTAGACATAGCTAGATAATAATAGAAATAGCATGCATCATTTAGCAGTTAAGCAGTTATGTACTATACTAACCTTTAGCCCATGTTGTTGCGGAGGATGGCAGTGGCACTGAGGACTTTCTCGGACTTAGGAAAAGTAGTCGTAGTTTAGGTTTTGACCTTGTTCTCTACAACTGAGTCTCTGATACCAATCTGTAACACCCCCATTCTCATGGAACACAGCGGATTTAGGGTTGGGGTATTACTTCAAGAAATCACAGTCTCAATAATAGAAAACGACTCGAAAAGAGACGTTTTTATAAATGAGTTATCATTCATTAAAATATCAGAGTTTTATTAAGAAGAGATCCCGTAAACCTAAGTGTAAAATAGTATTTGAATGATAATAGGATTGAAAGTCCTCTGAGTTTAGTGCCGCTTCCTGCCATAGCTCCGTAACAGCCATATACCTAGGATACATGCTTAAAGAATCAACACTAGGTGTTGCGTAAGAGTCATAGGTTTAAGTGATAGTGAATACAAGTTCCACAGTGTTCAGTTGTTACACCCTTCAAGGAAAGTGTAGTGTGTGTGATAATTGTAATGCATGTACAATTATCAAGAGTGGGTAATTGCACTAAGCTCATGAACCACACATTAATAGTCCAGATCATGGGGTCTGCAGACCAGACCATGATGGGACGGGAAGGAATAACTTGCCAAAGTTAATCCTTCAAAGGGTTCAAATATAATACTTATTGGTGCCCCTAGTGGGAGGAAAACCAACGGGAGTTTGTCAAACTCCAATAGATCTATCCATTATATTTCGCGTTCACTTGCAAGTGATTAGATTCATGAATTTAGTTGTAGTGGTGGCAGATAGTTTACTCGTGCAATAACAAAAGAAAAAGAGTTGTATTCGATTTAAAGCATGTATCCCCCTCACAGGGTTGTAAAGCATTTAAAAGAGTGAGGCTATGAAAACTCACATGGGCTTAGGGAAATCTGATTGATGTAAAAAGTGACTCGGAGACTAGACTGCCTACTCACGTATCCTGGGGTTTGTTATAGTTGTGGGTGTATGTCAAGCTTTAGTTATCTTGTTGAAGTTTCTCCAGTAATCATTCTTAGGGTTTCTTATATTATTTATAACAGAACACCGTTCGGGCCATCATAATCCAGAATTACATACTCCTCATATGAAGCTCCCTAGTATTGTATTATGTTTATCAAACATAATACCGTTCGAGCCATCATAATTCAGAAGTATAAAACCCTCACATGAAGCTCCCTACTATTGTGTCATATTGTTAAGTATTTAGGTTATATACACACACACACACATACACACACACACACACACACACACACACACACACATATATATATATATATATATATATATATATATATATATATATATATATATATATATATATATATATATATATATATATATATATATATATAACATTACACTGTTCGGGCCATCATAATCCAAAGGTCGTGTAGTAACCGTTTGAGGAGCCAGGGCACTTTAAATCGTAAACCTAACAAACTCGTCAAAATGAATACCCAAATGAAACCCCTCACATGAAGCTCCCTATTATTGTGTAATTTTGTTAAGTAAAAGGTAGTTTTTAGTTTTATATGAATATACTTCACTTTATACCCTTATAGTTTACATATTTACAAAATCTGCCCTAAACTTATAAACTTATAACATTTAGGCAATTAAGTTCCTAGTGTAACACCTAAAATCTGAAAGCAAGTGAAATGACCAAAATGCCCCTACATGTTTAAAAATTTATTAAAAGCTTATTAAAGTACCAAATAAATTCCAAACTCCTAACAATGCATAAGTTATAATACCAAATATTTTTAACAATTACATTTAACATTTATACAAGTTGCAAAATTACCAAATTACCCCTAAGGGCCGAATGTCATATTAATGATATTATTTTGATTTAAAAATGGTTTAAATCTTTTAAATATGGAAGATAATCACAAATTTTGTTCCTCAATCAATATGGCCGAAATTTTGGCCCAAACCCTCCCCTAGGATCGGCTCCCATCATTAAAAAGTCAATCCATGCACTCCTTCTCCAAAAACCCTAGCCGATCCAAGAAAACACACACAAAACAATTCCCTTAGCCTCCATTCGACAACCCCATAATCCCCAGGCAATTTTCTGAGTTCATACACAATCCAAGGAGTCCTAGAAAAATCCCTCTCGAATCATTTGAAGCTTGATATGATCGTGGTGTTGGTTTTCTTTTGTCGAGCCCTAAAACAAAGGTAAATTCGTTATGTTTCATACGACCTCTTATAAATTCGTTTTCTATTTTTCCTGAGTTCCTTACATCATATATGATATTCGAAAAATGATTACAAGGTTTGTTGGTCGCGTTTGTTCTCGTGGGAATTTTTGGTGTCGTATTATCCAATTCAAGAGGTGTAATTCGTCCAGCCTATTCTATTTGTTCCAGATCTGGTCTGGTATTTTTCTCACGTCTCTTACATCATATAAGACCCATATAAAATGCTAAAACCGAACCATGCATGTTCTATGAATTATTTGCAAATTAAACCTTAAAAACGTGATAAAATACTAAATAATCATGTACGAATTTTCTGAGTGCAAGACTAAATTTTTCTGAGCTCTATATAATCCATATAATCTGGTAAAAATGCCCATTCAAATTTACATGGCCTGTAAAAGTCGTGGTGGAATTATTTGTAAAACCGGATTTACGAAAAATAAAGAAAAGAAAGAAAATAAAATAAAAACCCTAGTGTAATTCAATTAGGGTTAGGGTTTGTTTTAATATTCTGGTCCTTAATGATGAGTTTAAGGTTGTTGGAAATGATGGTGTAATGATTGGGATATATGTTAGGGTTTTGGTTTATTTTATAAATTACCGATTGGAAAATTAATAGTATAAGGGTGTGTTTTGCCAACTTTGAAACTTCTGGGATATTTTTGTAATGTCATATAAATCAGTAGGAATATGGGAAAAATATAACTTGATGGTTCTAAGTGTAAATATTACAAGAAAATGAATTTATTGTATTTAATTGGTGCGATTTGTAATTAATTAAAAGAGAGGGACTAAAAATGTAATTTTCAGAAACTTGGAGCTGTTTTGAGTAATTAAAAGTATTCAAGGTGTTTTGTGTCATTTTGGTACTTAAATGGGTTAATATGTGATTATTGATAATTAAAAGTTGAAATTGTAAATCAAAGGGTTAAATATGTAACTTTGATAACTTGAAGGACTTAAAGTGTAAATTGTGAATACTTGAAGGTATATTCTTATAACATGATAAAATAAGGGATCATTATGTAAAATGGATAAGTTAAGGGTTTAATGTGTAACTTTGAATACTAAAAGGTTTAAAGTGTAATTTTGGAAAGTAAAGGGTTAAAATGTAAAGTTATGAAACCCTAAGGACCAAATGTGTAAATATGTTAAAAGATACTTTGATTCCATTAATAATGATTCAACTTTCTAATTATGAAAACTTTCTAAAAGTGGAAACTTACTATTTATAGAAACCTGTTAAAAGTGGAAAGTCACTTTAAATGGAAAGTTACTAAAACTGGAAAGCCGACTAAAATGAGAAATCTGAATTGAATAAGTTATTAATAATAAGCCGATCATTAATTCGTGTAGATTCGCTGAAGAAGGAGTTTTGCTTCCGACCTTTATGTTTTCTGTCATGTTTGCACTTGCGGTTTAAGGTACAGATATTCTGACCTTTCTCAAAGGGTTTCTCATGATCTCTTTCATATTCTGATCCGTTAATTCCCGAATTGATGTCATTGCTATGATCCCCTTTACTTGAACCTTCTCTGTTGATCCCACTTGATATGACCTCCGTTATGAACCTATGCTATGGAAACCTTCTTAATGATACCATGGAAATGTTTTGAGAAGAACCGATTTGAAAAGATGTTTATAAATGATGCTAAATTTTTTTTTAAAAGAAAGGTTATTTAACTTTCATGAACACTATATTTTGAAAGACCATTTTTATGAAAACTGTTTTAAAAGATTATTTAAATTGGACTTTTAATACAAACTTTTGAAACGGACTTTTGAACTGAACCATGAATTGATTTTTGAATATGAACCTTGACCTGATAAACTCTGATTGGACCTTGAATACTATTTCTGATATGAACCCTTTGTTATGAACTGCTATTATGAACCTTTGATATGATTCTGGGATACACCTTTGCTATATGACCTTTTGTATGATATGAGACCTGACTCTTAGTTTGATACCCGAGCCATTTCTGTTTCCCTACCTATGGAGGTACCATAGGCGTGTCTGTGATGCACCACTGGCATGACTAGTGTGTGGCCCTAGTGATTTGGCTACACCGTCCCCTTTCTGATATATGATATGCGCGCTTTATGATATGATTTGTTATGGCCACTATGATTTCTGCGGGGGCGTATGGATGCATCCTAGATCTGTTCTGTTTAGTGGATTTAACTATGATTATGATTATGATATATGTCTGGTGACTGGTACTGTGTGCTATACATGCCTTTCACAATTTCTGGGAGCTAGCTACTCCACCCATTTGAAGAATGAGGACACCCCTCATATTATCTGATTATCTGAGAGGACTCCCCTCTATATGATTATGAAGAATTATGGTATTGACGGCTTATATGATATGATATGTTTCTGGGCTCGTGGTAGATGACTATCCTTTCTTCTTTCTATTCTATTACTCTTTTATCTATTCCTTATTCTATTTCCCCAATGCACTATATTCAGTTCTGTTTCATTATCATTGCTTTGTATATGTATCTGTTCACTGGGCTTTTTAAGCTCAGCCGCATTTCCTTTTCCTGCGGCAGGTTTTAGTAGGAAGCTGGGTTATGGGAAGAGAGTGTGACTGGACTTAGAAGACTATGCTTTGGACTAGAGACGATTAGATGAAGTTTCACTTTATTAAACATAGTATTTATTTCTTTGTAACCTTGTAGTTTCAGATTTTCATTTGTAACCCTGAATTTCGTTATATGTATGAATCATATGCTTGTGTTTGTTCTGATATGTCACTGTAATGTAATACTTCTCCCCTTATCGGGTTGGGGTGTTACAATTATGGTATCAGAGACCAGGCTGCGATTCGTAATACCTTTACCCTTGACCTGTGAAGTTTGGACCCCTAAGTTTCCCTGTAGGCGCTCATAAGACAACCTTTGAAACTTTACATTAGGATTCCCCATAGGAACCCAAGTTATTACCGGTGAGGAATGGGTAGACTAAGACATTTATGTAAGTATCATTTGCTTCTGTATCACTCTGATCGTGCCTTTGCTCTTAGATAAGCCTTATAAGGACCTTTGTTTCAGAAGTTAGAAGTTTTGCGACTTAAGCTTAGTAACCAAGTAAGTTTGGAATACCTCGGAAAGCTACCTGGATACCTTACACATTTAAGTTTCACTTTCAGATTTTGATCTCCGCCTCCGATTTGTTTGATAAGCTGTTTGACACCTTTTTGGACCATATCGTAGGTCATTCAACCGCAATGTGTTCGACACATTCTGTGAATTCATTACTTATGATGAGTATGAATGTATCATCCGATACTACTTAACTCTGTATGATCCATTATTACTCCTATGAGAATTTTGGTAATTATGAACCACGAATATAAGACGTTTTGTTTCCTCTCTTTGAATGATGAACCTTGTTCTGCCAACCATTTCCTTTGGAAGGGTATGATATAAATACTATCTCTATATGGATTTGTTAACTAAGCATGATGATGCTGATGACTGAGATTCTGTAACTCTCATGATTGACAATTATACGATGTTCGTATTACCAATGATACACATCCTACCTGCTACTTATGCTAAGAAGCTAAACGAAATTCCCACACATTGAACTGTTCGTTTATCCATCCCAACACTTTTGTTGAATCATGTACTTGACTCTAATATATGAACTATCTGTATGATTTGACGAATGTATTCACTCTATGAATCCTTTGACCTTGAGATGTCAGATTGTACGGTCTTTTGGACTGGATGGCTATTCGTAAAGATACCATAGACTACCGTATCTGAAATGTGACCTTAAAAATCTGCTTCACCCTATTCCATTATGATGACTCTCTACATCTGCTAAAATTCCTGTCACTATGGAAACACCTACCCCAAACTCATGTGATTACCAAGTTGTCCTGAAAACCCTTATTATCAACCCTTATAAAGTTCTGCTATTGGGAAATATTTTGTTGTACGAAGATTTTCCGGTATTCTCTGATGAACCTTTTGGTACTCCTTCCTGCTAGGAAGTAGAGTGGGCATTTAACTGATCTCAGTTGAAGAAACCATGGTGCTATAAAAGTTGAGTATTTGAAGGAACTGATGGAATATGATTTTTGTTAACCCTTGTGATTCTCTTTGGATGCTCTCGTTTGTTTATGAAGAAGAACAAGAGAAGTATGCGATGACGTATCGACTATCGTGAATTTAAACGTACCACTATCAGTAATCATTATCTGTTCCCGAGTACCAATATTTAATTTGGTCTTCCTTTGAAACTCCGCATCTGATTGCATCACTTTAGATTTGAAGGACTGAAGAAGCAACCACAAGAACTTCTAAGAAGAGGGTTAACTAACCGAGAGTAACCTTTGGGAAGTATTTCAGTTCCTGAAGAAGAAAGAAGGCGATGTGAAAATTTCCTGAGATGATTTATGAAATTGCCTTTGCACTCGTTACCACATTTGTGAGTTTGAATGATGCCAATGGTGTTGGCTAGAATAATCATGTTTTCGCGTGTTTTGGACAAATTGTCATAGTATGACATTGTGTTGTGTTCTAAAACGAAAGAAGAACATAGAGATTATTGGTGAGACGACCCTTTGTTCTGGAAGAGAAATTTGATTGACGTTCAGAAAGCATAATAGACAACACTACCCTGTATAATGTAAAGACAGAGCTTTCACAAGAAGGACCAAGATCGAAGATCGTTATCGGAGTTAGAAACTTGGTGGAAGAGTCATAGAAGATGGTTGCGACAAGCACTACCATGGAAGAAGCATACAAGAAGAAGTGAGGAACTGGGATAGTGCTCAATCATACATCATGCAACACGTGAAGATTTCAGTTTGGGCACCAAGACAACCAGACCAAAGAAGACGAACCATTCAACACACAACCTGGAGTCGACAACAACATCATGTACCTTAAAACCTGAAGCCATGACAGAAGACCTGTCGAAGACACGCAGTCTTGTTTCTCTATTCATTTTAGTTGTACTAAGATGAATTGAGAGCAGAAGCAGACCTGCGGATGGAGGGATGCACAGTGATCGTGTCAGAGACTGCCGCTACGACGCCACAGTACCAAGAAGAGTTGCTGAAGGCTTGAGGAACCAGACTCGAATTTTAAATTCTCTTAATCATGAGGTAAGACGGACAAGAATAAATAGACTACTCCAACTTGGAAGAAATTTTGAAATTTGTATTTGAGTGGACGGATTTTGAAGCGGACATTGTGTTTAGACGAGATGATTCTGTAAAGGATTGACGCTATTGATGACGTACCTTAATTTTGGATGACATTCTCGGATCTCCGTTACTCTTTGAGTAATTTTCGTTCTCTTAGTTATGTTGTTTGATTTTGGTGACCTCTGAGACTATAGGTGGACTAGGTGGATTTAAATAAGTTTGGGTGTTCACGACTTGAGATAAAGTATGATCATCATGAGGGCATATGTATATGATGCCAGTATTATGACGCCTGGCCAACGTGATAATACTTACATCATATAACGTGCACTTATGGTGGGCATGTGATATTTCGAGGAGTGCCTTAGAAGCTTTAGAATTCTGGCATCTGATCAAGATCATCTGAGTTTAGTGAGACTTTAGGTTCATTCTACCTATACGTTTGATATGCTGTCCTTGTTATACGATTCAATACGTTTGGACTCTCGACACGTGTTTTGCTAATCTTTGCAACTTCTGATAAGGATCTTAGGTTCCATTATGAAAATTCTACCGTTGGCGATATCTAACGATATGCTTTCTGTCCATATACGATTCGCATTCGTGAAGTTGTTCATTATGATCTGCTATGAGTAAAGTATGTGATTGCGGACTTTGAGGAAATGAGCCCTGTTTGTTTCTGAGAATACCTTTGGAAGGTTATCTAAAAGCCGAGACTATTTGAGAAGCTGAAGAGTTAAACCGTATATCACCCCATGTTTGCTACAATTCAATGTATTCTCATCTGATTCGCCTAATCAATTCGATGAAAATCCTATGTATTTTTATACCTCTTCCTGGAGAATTCGTTTATCATCCGTTATGTTTGGTACATTATCCTTTTGATTCAAATTCAGTATGATATGCCTTTCTGAGAAATCTAAAACAGTTTTGACAATAGTTACGAGTCATGAGAAACTAATTGGTCTGAACATCTTTTTGGAAGAACCTCCCCGAGCGTGAGAATGTTTGTAATGACCTTTTGCGGTTTACTACGACTTCGTCTAACTTTGCGACTTCAAATTTTGAGGACGAAATTTTTCTTTTTAGAGGGGAATAAGTTGTAACACCTAAAATCTGAAAGCAAGTGAAATGACCAAAATGCCCCTACATGTTTAAAAATTTATTAAAAGCTTATTAAAGTACCAAATAAATTCCAAACTCCTAACAATGCATAAGTTATAATACCAAATATTTTTAACAATTACATTTAACATTTATACAAGTTGCAAAATTACCAAATTACCCCTAAGGGCCGAATGTCATATTAATGATATTATTTTGATTTAAAAATGGTTTAAATCTTTTAAATATGGAAGATAATCACAAATTTTGTTCCTCAATCAATATGGCCGAAATTTTGGCCCAAACCCTCCCCTAGGATTGGCTCCCATCATTAAAAAGTCAATCCATGCACTCCTTCTCCAAAAACCCTAGCCGATCCAAGAAAACACACACAAAACAATTCCCTTAGCCTCCATTCGACAACCCCATAATCCCCAGGCAATTTTCTGAGTTCATACACAATCCAAGGAGTCCTAGAAAAATCCCTCTCGAATTATTTGAAGCTTGATATGATCGTGGTGTTGGTTTTCTTTTGTCGAGCCCTAAAACAATGGTAAATTCGTTATGTTTCATACGACCTCTTATAAATTCGTTTTCTATTTTTCCTGAGTTCCTTACATCATATATGATATTCGAAAAATGATTACAAGGTTTGTTGGTCGCGTTTGTTCTCGTGGGAATTTTTGGTGTCGTATTATCCAATTCAAGAGGTGTAATTCGTCCAGCCTATTCTATTTGTTCCAGATCTGGTCTGGTATTTTTCTCACGTCTCTTACATCATATAAGACCCATATAAAATGCTAAAACCGAACCATGCATGCTCTATGAATTATTTGCGAATTAAACCTTAAAAACGTGATAAAATACTAAATAATCATGTACGAATTTTCTGGGTGCAAGACTAAATTTTTCTGAGCTCTATATAATCCATATAATCTGGTAAAAATGCCCATTCAAATTTACATGGCCTGTAAAAGTCTTGGTGGAATTATTTGTAAAACTGGATTTACGAAAAATAAAGAAAAGAAAGAAAATAAAATAAAAACCCTAGTGTAATTCGATTAGGGTTAGGGTTTGTTTTAATATTCTGGTCCTTAATGATGAGTTTAAGGTTGTTGGAAATGATGGTGTAATGATTGGGATATATGTTAGGGTTTTGGTTTATTTTATAAATTACCGATTGGAAAATTAATAGTATAAGGGTGTGTTTTGCCAACTTTGAAACTTCTGGGATATTTTTGTAATGTCATATAAATCAGTAGGAATATGGGAAAAATATAACTTGAGGGTTCTAAGTGTAAATATTACAAGAAAATGAATTTATTGTATTTAATTGGTGCGATTTGTAATTAATTAAAAGAGAGGGACTAAAATGTAATTTTCAGAAACTTGGAGCTGTTTTGAGTAATTAAAAGTATTCAAGGGGTTTTGTGTCATTTTGGTACTTAAATGGGTTAATATGTGATTATTGATAATTAAAAGTTGAAATTGTAAATCAAAGGGTTAAATATGTAACTTTGATAACTTGAAGGACTTAAAGTGTAAATTGTGAATACTTGAAGGTATATTCGTATAACATGATAAAATAAGGGATCATTATGTAAAATGGATAAGTTAAGGGTTTAATGTGTAACTTTGAATACTAAAAGGTTTAAAGTGTAATTTTGGAAAGTAAAGGGTTAAAATGTAAAGTTATGAAACCCTAAGGACCAAATGTGTAAATATGTTAAAAGATACTTTGATTCCATTAATAATGATTCAACTTTCTAATTATGAAAACTTTCTAAAAGTGGAAACTTACTATTTATGGAAACCTGTTAAAAGTGGAAAGTCACTTTAAATGGAAAGTTACTAAAACTGGAAAGCCGACTAAAATGAGAAATCTGAATTGAATAAGTTATTAATAATAAGCCGATCATTAATTCGTGTAGATTCGCTGAAGAAGGAGTTTTGCTTCCGACCTTTATGTTTTCTGTCATGTTTGCACTTGCGGTTTAAGGTACAGATATTCTGACCTTTCTCAAAGGGTTTCTCATGATCTCTTTCATATTCTGATCCGTTAGTTCCCGAATTGATGCCATTGCTATGATCCCCTTTACTTGAACCTTCTCTGTTGATCCCACTTGATATGACCTCCGTTATGAACCTATGCTATGGAAACCTTCTTAATGATACCATGGAAATGTTTTGAGAAGAACCGATTTGAAAAGATGTTTATAAATGATGCTAAATTTTTTTTTAAAAGAAAGGTTATTTAACTTTCATGAACACTATATTTTGAAAGACCATTTTTATGAAAACTGTTTTAAAAGATTATTTAAATTGGACTTTTAATACAAACTTTTGAAACGGACTTTTGAACTGAACCATGAATTGATTTTTGAATATGAACCTTGACCTGATAAACTCTGATTGGACCTTGAATACTATTTCTGATATGAACCCTTTGTTATGAACTGCTATTATGAACCTTTGATATGATTCTGAGATACACCTTTGCTATATGACCTTTTGTATGATATGAGACCTGACTCTTAGTTTGATACCCGAGCCATTTCTGTTTCCCTACCTATGGAGGTACCATAGGCGTGTCTGTGATGCACCACTGGCATGACTAGTGTGTGGCCCTAGTGATTTGGCTACACCGTCCCCTTTCTGATATATGATATGCGCGCTTTATGATATGATTTGTTATGGCCACTATGATTTCTGCGGGGGCGTATGGATGCATCCTAGATCTGTTCTGTTTAGTGGATTTAACTATGATTATGATTATGATATATGTCTGGTGACTGGTACTGTGTGCTATACATGCCTTTCACAATTTCTGGGAGCTAGCTACTCCACCCATTTGAAGAATGAGGACACCCCTCATATTATCTGATTATCTGAGAGGACTCCCCTCTATATGATTATGAAGAATTATGGTATTGACGGCTTATATGATATGATATGTTTCTGGGCTCGTGGTAGATGACTATCCTTTCTTCTTTCTATTCTATTACTCTTTTATCTATTCCTTATTCTATTTCCCCAATGCACTATATTCAGTTCTGTTTCATTATCATTGCTTTGTATATGTATCTGTTCACTGGGCTTTTTAAGCTCAGCCGCATTTCCTTTTCCTGCGGCAGGTTTTAGTAGGAAGCTGGGTTATGGGAAGAGAGTGTGACTGGACTTAGAAGACTATGCTTTGGACTAGAGACGATTAGATGAAGTTTCACTTTATTAAACATAGTATTTATTTCTTTGTAACCTTGTAGTTTCAGATTTTCATTTGTAACCCTGAATTTCGTTATATGTATGAATCATATGCTTGTGTTTGTTCTGATATGTCACTGTAATGTAATACTTCTACCCTTATCGGGTTGGGGTGTTACACCTAGACTTTGGACAGTTAACCCCTATACTTCAATATTTTAGGAAAATGACAAAAATGACCCTTAAACTTATAAGTTTTCAATATTTTCAATTTAGACCCTTAACTTTCTAACATTTACAAAACTAGTCCTTATAAGTTTATAACTATTTTACTTTCTATCCTAAGGTTCTGGAACTTTGCAAAAAGGGTCCTTATACTTAATACTTCTAAGAAATTTAAAAAACAGGCCCTAGACTTAATATTTTTAGAAAGTTACCAAATATACCCCTATGCATGGAAAATTTGCAAAACTAGTCCTAGTTCCATGCAAACTATATTTTTATGAAACAAAAGAGTTTCCTAGCTTATGACTTACTCATACTAGCTTATCTAAGTTTTCTAAACTAGCTTATAGCTTAAGATAATGCATTATAGCATATAATTAGCAATTTGATTTTAATTAGGGTTTCAAAATGAAAACTGGCAAATGAAAATGATCAAGGCTCAAGCAAGGGTTCCTAGGTGATCTAAGGAAACCTATAACTATCGTAGGACTGTATTAAAGTTATTAGAACAATTATATAAGGCTTACTTGACCAGAAGTAGGTGAACGAGAGTTTTAGGGTTTTATATGCCAGAAATGGAACTCGACAAGGCTTAGGGCTATCCTATTCGACTTCTAAGGCTTGTGTCCTACTACTAAATGCAGAAAGTTTAAGGTGGATAGGAGTGGTGGTGTGATTTCAAAGGGTGGTGAGGTTATAGGTATTTAAAGGGTGTACGAGGTGTACGAGGTGTCAAGAGGGGGAGGGAGGTAACTCACGGCATCTATTAGTGGCTAACACAAGCTACCATGGTGACTAATGTAGGATAGGTGGCGGCGTGGAGGTGTTTGTGATGGTTATGGAGCCAGCGGCACAAGGAAGACACAAGTAGGTGATACACCTACTTGTGTGGTGTGTGGTAGGGTGTTAGCTTGTGACAAGGAGGAGGTTAAGCTACCTAGTAGGTTGCTAGGGGTGGTGGTAGGGTGCTTGCTATCTTATAGTAGGTAAAATCTAGGTTTAGGCTTAATTTAGGGCTTGAACTAGCTTAGGGATTAGTTTTAGGGTTTAGTGCCTAGATAAGGGTCCTATGAGTGTTTGGTGACTAATGTTAAGTCCTAAGAAGCTTATAATAAGTGGTGGTAGCTTATCTTAAAGTTTTGGGATAGTTTAGACCTAATTCCGGGACTTTATGACCTAGTTACGTTTTTGTACTTAAGAGACTTATACCTATGCTCTAAGAGGTTGTAGTAGGGTCTAGAGGTGCTAAGGTATCCTATTGTTGCTAAGGTAACTCATACATAAGCCTTGAACACTTTCAAACTAGTTCAGATAATCAATTAGGGTTTTAAAGATAACTGTAAACACATAAGGCTTGATTAGGGTTTGATTAGGGTTTGTTGTAATATTGTGAAAAATTTAGTGTGTTATATTGAGAGATTACTTATTGTGGAGTTGTTGTGATCTTAGGCTTGACATACCGGTAGTGAGTGTGAAGATATGTGGCTTAAGTAGATACGTGAGCAGGTCTAGAGAGTCATGCATGTAATGAAAAGCAAAAATTTACCTATGAAATACCTGAGATAGGTATTGTTGTGGAAATGATAGTGATGAAATTTTACGGGTGACTATAATGAGCTTGGATATGAACTTCATAATAGAATGCTAGGATTCAAATTGTAATTTATGGGTTGACCTCCCTTTGGGGAGATTGTTAGGATTTATAAAATCCATAAGGAAAGTCGGTCACCCCGAGTATAGTCTAGCATAAGTTAGCTCGTAAACATAATTATATTAGTAGTAGATTAGTTTACGTAACATCGCGGATGACGGACGGGTCTTTACCCACTGTACACCCGATCCACAGCCCGCGGGAGGGCATTTATTTTGTAACTATATAAGCCCTCTCCCACCAAGAAAGAGGATGGAGCTTCTAATTATTCAACATATTTTTCCTTTACTTTCTCTCTCTAGAACTCCCATTCTATCTATAACACCCCCAAAATCGATCAA
The DNA here is from genome assembly GCA_030686995.1 of Artemisia argyi. Lineage (NCBI taxonomy): Eukaryota > Viridiplantae > Streptophyta > Magnoliopsida > Asterales > Asteraceae > Artemisia > Artemisia argyi. The sequence goes on along the minus strand of CM060687.1, from coordinate 102,241,781 downwards.
TACTGCGGAAGACTTATAATGACAGCGGAAGACTTTTGGGGTATTATATCGTGGATCTTTGTCACAATTATAGAAAACGACTCAAATGAGGCATTTTAAGTTTTATTTAAAATACCAAATATTCGTGTTTCCAAGAGGTTTCATTATTCAACAACAAGTTTTTATTCAAAGAGAAATAAACGTTTCTTTATTTGCCCACTTCGTGCCTTTGCCATCCATTCCATTTAGTTACCTGAGATAAACATGCTAAAAGTCAACAAAAGTTTAGTGAAATTCATAGGTTTATAATTAAGAGTTTGAACACAAGAGATATATGTTTATTGTAATATCGATACAAATAAACAAGTTAGAAATCACATTCATTATTGCCTTAAGCTCATGACACTCAACGATTCAACAGACATCAAAATTATCCGTAATAATGATGTGAAATAAGTTGCCCCCAAGATAGGTATTTGCCAGTAACCTATGATATTTAAATAAAGTGCATTTGGTGACTTTCCTCTAGCAACCAAATGGGGATTGTCAATCCCTAATAGATCTATTCACAATTATTTACGTTCACCCCTCAAGTGATTAAGGTTCATGATCGAGGGACTTTTGGCAATAGCTACTTAAGCAATAATAATATCAGGAAAAGACTTGTGTTCGGTTTTTGAGCATGTATCCCCCCCACAAAAACAAGTTTAATGTGGGCTATGAACTCACCTTAGTAGTATAGTAGAATAATCGTACTCTCAACGATGCAAGGCAACAGCTTCACACACAACCTAAAAGATATGGCAAGTTTCAGTTTCTAAGTCTCGTTTTATTGCGAACATTTATTATTAGTTACGAATAATCCATAATGTGCATAGGTGATGTGTTACGTCGTAGATGTAAAGATAATGGTTACGTATTGTTTTATCGTCTAAAATTTAATTATCGTTATATAAATTTTATACGTATATATATATATATATATATATAGTTACGTTAATCATTTCTATTATTTCAATATATATATAATTATATATAAAATTTATTATTCAAAATTAATTTTACTATTTGATCCTTTAAGTTTCTCTAGTTTACACATTTTACCCTTAACGGAATATATTTATGTCGTTAGTCCAAAGTTATATATATTTACGTTTTAGGTCCAATTATATCAATATTTACATTTTTCAATCCCAAGTTTCAATATTGACAGTTTATACCTTTAGAAAATAGATTTGACACTTTTTACCCAAAGTTTACACGTTTGACACTTTTAGTCCCTAGTTAACGAAATTTGGCAAAATTAGTCCAAAAATTACCAAATTCAAAAATTAACATTTTTATTATTCCAATAAGCTTAGAAAGTGTAGAACAGCTTATTTTAACAGCTTATTTGCTTATTTTCCTTATTTTTCATAAAATGGGATTAACGAATCCAAAATAAAGGCCCGTTAACGTTTTGTGATCCAAGGGGTTTGGGGGAACACTAGGTTTATCAAAGTCCATCATTTTAAGTTCTAATAACATTTCAAAACAGCTTTTACACCTAGATTATCGTAATAAGCTAAAAATAGCTTTTTGGGCTTAACGGCCCATTTATAGTTTTTATTTTCTGAAAATCTTACGAGAATAGCGATATGCTTTAGGCTCGTTTAGGCTATCAAATTAAGTTGTTAGGTCGAATTATTTATTAGTCTCGTTAGTATACCAGGTAGATAATTAGTTCGTACAAAAATAATAGATGGTCATGTGTCGATATTCAAAATGACGAGGCCAAAGTATAGGCCAAAACTCAATACGCAAAACTTATAAAAACTCAAAATAAATTCTAAGTGTTTTAGTAAAATCGTATAGGTCCAACTTACATTAGAAATGTGTGATTATTTTTGTGTATACGTTAATATAAGTTCAAATTCGTTATAGGTTCTCGTTAAGGACCTAGCCAAATAATAGTACGATGCATAAAACATATGTGTTGTGTTTACGTTTTACAAGTTATTAGTATCAAGTGTTTGTGCGTAAACAATAAGTACGTATATATATAAATAGAAAGAAAATCAAGGTCTCACCTCACCTTTCAAAGGTGGAGTAAAACGGCGTGTAGGGATCGTGTGAGTGCAAAATGGCTTCGTGGTTCACTTCACGTTCCACCAAAGGTTCAAGAGGCTACAAGCTTGGTCTCCTAGGTTCACTTGAGATGTGGTACTCTTGGCAATCCGTATGTCCTTCAACAATTCCTTTCCTCGTTAATATTTGTGTGATATGGTATGTATGAGTGCATGAGGCGACTGAGGTTGCATGTGAGGGCTTATATAGCGAGTTTATGGTGTGTAGAGACAAGATAAGTTCACAAGTGTTGGTGTGTGCATGTTAGGCAAATAGTAACGCCACAAATATTGTCCAATCGAGTTTGTACAAGGCTTAGATCTTGTGAGATATCATCCTATTCATTCCTGACCTTTCATGTTATGCACATTGTTCGTTTAGATGTAATTGGGGAGCAAGGGTGGCAACAAGGAATGTTATGACACGTTTTGGTCTTATCTTTGCATGGGGTGTTTTGTGGTTCACTTTGGTCAGTTCTAAAGTATTAAACGAGCGAGAGGGAGTGTAAAAAATATCATTTCTGTATCTTGGGCACTAGGTGATACGAGACAAGCAAAAACATGTTTGTGTTGTGTGTAAAAATCGCAAGAAAAAGGGTGTATTTTGGGTGTGTCGCGACTGGCAGAAACAAAGAAAGAAAAATAAAATTATTAAGGGTGCGTTTGGGCTTGGCATGTGGGCTTGTGGTTTGCGTCGGCCCAAAGAAAGAAAAGAAAGAAAAACTAGTCCGTTTGGTTTGTAAATTTGTATCCGTGGCCCATTTGGTGTTGGGAGCCCACCTGGAGTGTTTCAGATATCGTGTCTAGGTTCAAAAATATTAGTGAGCGTTCTCGAGAAGTTTCGTAGGTTTGGGGAATATATAAATAGTATACGGTATTTAGACGAAACATATAGTTATAAATATAGACGTTTTATATATATTTATAGTTTGCAATAATTATAGGTTATCTAGGTTGTGTGTAAGCATCGTTCCTGGGTAAACGGTCAATCACAGTTATCGTAGTGGTTCCAATATCAAGCCATATCATAAAAAAAAAAAAAAAAAATGTTACCCGTAAAAATGGTGTTAAGTTATCATAACATCGTTTTTATTTCTTCGTGTGCATTTACTAATTGTAAGGGAAATTTACGAGAGGTTACACTATCTCTCTTTCTCTCTCTAGAATCAAACTAACCACACAGAACTATACTAGTTAATATTATGAATATCCTACAGAATTCAATTGTTCTTATACTCATTGTTCTTCTTAACATAAAAATTATATTCCGCGTAGTGTTTAAGTTTGTTTGAATTCAAGTCAGCTTCTATGCCTTTTGTTTTAGATTTATCTAAGATAACAAACTAGATCAATTGCTCAACTGGGATTCAACAAACGGGCTTTTAGAACTCTAGATATCGTATTTTTCCTGGGATTGTTGTGATATTGTTAAAATCAGAACTAGGTAGTTGAAGGTAAACTGGTAATTTCACTATTGTTATGTAATTTTTGACTCAATGGGACCCACAAGTCTAGTTAGACACTCAAATACCTTTTTAGGGATATAAAGATCAAAATTTAACTCTTTACGGTTTGTGAGTAATGAATTTTTAAAGACATACATTTAATAAAAATCCTAACAGCACTACCATATTTGACTTCTAAAATTTAATTTGGGCTTTTGAAATGTTATTGGACTTTTGGAAATTAATATTGGGCTTTTAAAATAATTTTGATCTTTTAAATTAATTATTGAACTTTTGGGCATTTTGAAACTTATGTCTTGTTTTGAACTTATGGCACATTTTGAACTGTTTTATATTTTTTAAACTCTTTGACTTAATTTGAACCTTTGAAGTAAATTGAACCCTTTTTATTTAATTCGAACCCTTGGACTTAATCGAACCCGTATGACTTGTCTTGACACTCATTTATAGATTATGTACCAAGCATAATTGAAAGAAAAAAATAATCTATAAGACATATAAAGACATACTTACGTTATTATTTTAGAATTTTAGACTCGCGTATATGTCTAGGTTGCTCCTAAAAAACTTGCGGTTTATTCATCACTACATTCACTTTGATTGTTCACTTGTCTTTCGGTGAGTCCATAGCCCCAATTTTACACTTCAATTGTTTTACAAACTCCGGGGGGGGGGGGGGGGGGGGGGGGGATACATGCTATATTTACTTATGATCAAAATTGCTTTAAATTGTATGCTTTCCTGATATTAGTATTTCTTAAGTTTCCCATAGCCTGAAAGTCCCTTCAATCGTGAACCGTTAATTACATGCGAGTAAACGCGAATACCGTGAATATATTTATTGGGCCTGACCGCCCTCATGCCGAACTTGCCCTGCTGGGCTATCGTGTGCACTGTATTTGAGGTTGATAGGTAAATTGGCTATTACCTACTGTCGAAGGGCAAATTTATTATATGATGATAGAAAATGACGTTAAGGTTCGGTGTCACGAGCTTAGGGCAATAACAACCTTTCCGACTTTGTATTCATTGCGTAGTTACTTTTACAAACTTGATTATATTGTGATCAACTGCTTATTACTTAAACTCTATGGATTCACTCAACCTTTGCGTTGACGTTTTTAGCATGTTTTATCTCAGGTCCCTATTGCTGGCATGTGACAGCGCACGGATATATTTCGAAGACAATGCATCATTATCATACGATAAAATTTTTAAATGTTTATGTTATACTTTTTAAGTTTTATAAACTTGTTGGGACTTCTTTGTAAACCCTGTTTTTTTTATTTAAATCGAATGATAATTTATTTTAAAACGTCTCATTTTAGAGTCATTTTCTGTAACTTGTACGGTGTGCTAATAAGGAATACCCCAATGACACAGTCTTTCGCTGCGATAATTTTGGGGGTGTTACAAAAACATAGCTTATTGCTATCGTAATGAAATATAAGTTATAGCTATCACATGTCTAACGCTCAAGAATTTGACTCTATAGAACATGATTTCTCAAAAGTGACAAAATGATTAAGTTAGACCGAGTGAGGTCAAAAAGGTTTACCCCCAAAACAACATAAAGAGTTCAGGTCAGATATTGTTTTCATTTGAAGAATTCATTCTCACTCATTGATAGTTCTATACAATATCAAAGGTTATAGCAAGAAAATGTTAAACTAATAGCACCATGGTGTTAAACTAATAGTAACGTCAAAGGTCCTAATTTATACATGCTACTCTAAAAATTAACAGATGCTCTATAGTTTTTTCTGGAAAAAGTACTAATAATGTTATTAGTCAAACATGCAAAAAGTTCTAATAATATTATTAGTTTTATTTGGAAAAAGTATTAATAATGTTTTCGGAAAAGTGATCATTGATGAAATACTTATCCAAAGAAACGTATCCAAACTCTGAAACATAAAATAACTATCAATTAAACCTGAAATTAGCCATAATAAAACATTTTCGACTTAGTACAAAAATAATCGAAAATAACACATTAAATTAAAAATTAACACCAACAGCTACATATGTGATCCAATAGAAAACTAAATATAAACAAACTAATACATATGAGAAATCAAATATTTAGTGAAAAAAGAGGAGGGGTTGGTAATCAGAATTAAAAATATATGTACTTTTTTAACTTATGAGACATGTTAAAAGGATCCACACTTTTGGAGAAAAACAATATTTATAATTTAATTCGTTCTTATCTAGCCCCATTTCGACCCATTACTCAACCACTTTATTACGTACCATAAGTTCCTCACTTGCAATAGTGGTATTTGAAGAGCTACCCAAGAAGTAGTTTCTGAATTTCATCGTTTCACATAAAAGAGTTGCCAAATTTGTGGAAACCGTAAAGGGAGGAGGGGGTGAATACGTTTCCATTTAAAATTTAAAACTTTTGTATCAAATGACCAATCAAGTTTGACGTAATATGAGAAGTGTCAAAAAAAAGTCTTGTGACAACTAGTGATAGTGGAATTCCATAAGTGAAGCATATTACCTTGACACAAACATTGACACACATAAATACCACACAATATATGCAATAAGCCACACAAACATAAAAGCAATTCAAATATAAAATGGTAAATGCAACTATAAAAAGTAAAGAGATAAGTTAAGGAAACGCAAACCCGGACACGGCGATTTATAGTGTTTCGGTCATGAAGATTCTCTTCGCCCTACTCCACTCCCCGAGTACCCAACTCGAGAGTTACTTCACTAATCAACAAGCTCCCTTCTCGGCGAAGAAAACCATACAACATTGCTTATAATATTTTCTGACACTAAGCTAGATGTCGAGCTCTTCTTCGGGTACAACTAAACCCATTATGTTTTATGGAGCAACATAAAGAACCTTGTATATTAAGGCCCAAACACATAAACTGTGTCGCTTACATTATCTGACGCTAAGCTAGATGTTAAGTACTAATCGAGCTAGTACAAATCTTACTTACGATCTACCCGATCCTCACAAATCACACAAGCTACAAGATCCACATGATCTATACTCGATCTACCCGATCTACTCACGATCTACCCGATCTTCACAAATCACACACCCTACAAGATCCGCATGATCCATACTCGATCTACCCGATCTACTCACGATCTACCCGATCTTCACTGTAGAACCGTAGAGGGGGGTGAATACAGTCTTTTTGGCTTCTTTGAAGTTTAAAGACTTCAAGCCTCAAAGATCAATAAGTGGTTTATAATACAACAACCACAATAACAATCACAACCAAAGTATATAAAGGAAGTAGAGTGACACCACGATATGTACTGGTTCGGGATGGGGGTTTATACCATCCATACATCTAGTTGTGAATCTAAGACACCGATACTATTCAATAAGTATAATGCTTTCGGTGGACTATAAACCGTTACAACTTCACTCCACCAATATTCCCAAATATCGATGCTCACAAAGAAGGAGCTACTCCCAACGGTATTCCGCCCTCGGAAACAACCCAAAAGAATCTCGCAATTTGACTTCTACTAAGGTCACTAAGACCACTACCAACACTTCCCACTGGAAGTATCAAACCCCAACTAGATTCCCATAGGCTTGGTCACTAAGTTACAACACTTCCCTTACAAACAAATTGAAAGAATAAGTGTTTGTTTGTTTAATAAAGCCCTAACCTAACTAGTGACTCGATTCTAGTCGAAAGGGTATAGAGATAGAAGACCCTCGACACAATCACAAGTGTGGATTAGGTTCTTGTGATTCTTCCCTTACAAGGAGATGTGTTCCTTCAAATGATGTTAGTGTGAAAGATTAAGAACACAAGATAGAATTAGAGGATTAGAGAGAAAGAATAATGGCAAGAGGTGAGGAATAAGAGATGCAAGGGTGGATATTTAGAGGCCAAGACCCAAAGTTGGGAAAAGTTTTACGAGGCTGGCGCGTCGAAGCACTGGCAGCGCGCCAGAATCTCTGATCCTTTTCCCATTTGGGTGTTGGTCTCTTAAATACCTAACCTTGATAAACCCCCAATTGTACTTCAAACATTTAGACCTTATCATTATTCATTCTAAAGGTCTACCAACTCAAATAGCCAATTTGTAAAAATGTTTTGTGAAGTAGTTAAGAGAAACCAATTATCAAAGAGAGAAGAGTAAAAAGGATAATTGGATAGGGGTAGTTTGGGTATTCCTCACATGGCATAGAAAAGAGAGAAAGAATATGCCATGGGGCATTCCTTTACTTGGAAAGGAAGTGTGGATGTTAGAGAGGAAAGAATTTGAATTTGAAATTCAAATGGCATGAGAGGGAGACGTGAGAGAGTGAGTTTAGGTGGGTTAGAAGAAAAAGCATGGTTAGGTTAAGAGGAGAGTCTGTTGACAACAAACCATGGTTGGATTAAAAGAGAGACCATGGTTGAGTTAAGAAGAATATCCAAGGAAATATTCCATCCTTGAAGAAGAGGGTGAAATGAAGGGTTGAGATGAGTTTGGGTCTGATGGATGGTTGAGATGAAAAGGGTGATGTGTTAGTGAAATCCTAGTGGTTGAAATGGAATGTTGTAAAAGGAATTTTTGGAAGATCTGGTGTGGGAATGTGGGAAACAAGAAGTACATAAAGTATAAGGAATATAAGGGAATGTTGGGAGGAAGATTTGGGAGGATTTTGAAATGGTTGCAGGATTTGTTTTATATGGAGCTTAATCAAAGGATTGATTATAAGATAATCATATTGTCATTAAGGAAGAAAAGAATTGACAATTATGATTGTGGGTTGAGAAGAAGATGAAAAAATGAAAGGTTATTTAGAAACTCAAGTAACTCAACGTCGAGTATTCGTAATCTCATAACTCGTGACTTTCCACGACTCGAAGAATCCAATAATCACCTTGATGCAAACAAGCTAAGTGCTTTGCATCATTGTAAAGCATATCCCATACGGGAAAGGATGCATTTACGTAAAGGGACCTTTTACTTAGTTTGACCAATAAGGGAGCAAACCCGTTACTTGATTAGAGAAGACGTAAGCACGCGTTATGGCCATATGAATACTTTCATTTGATGTTACATGAAGTATACACTAGAATAAAAACTGGATTTGGCTACACCCAATAAGTGTGACGATATACATATAGTCACACATGATTTTTCGAGTGTTTGTGACTAAAGGTCGCGTGACCATAGGGTACCTATGGTCACATGTTCGATTACAAAACAGAAACCAAAACCTAAATATCTGTGACTAATTAGGTACAAATTTCATTGGATTAAGCGGTATTAGTGACCATAAACACTGTATAGACACACAAAACATATTATTTGTATATATTTAGTCACATACAATTAAGCATAAAGTGGCCAAAAGTGTGAATAAGTGTGACCATATGGTGTTTAAAGTGAAGAAATGTGTGTTTTGTGTGATTATTGAGCATCCAATAGCCACATGAATTGTATGTTTGTGTGGCCTTTTGTAACATTTAGTCATACAAAGCATGTTTCTTTTGGGTATTTAGTCACATATAATTAAGCATAAAGTGGCCAAAGGTGTGAATAAGTGTGACCATATGGTGTTTAAAGTGAAGAAATGAGTGTTTTATGTGACTATTGATCATCCAATGGCCACATGAATTGTATGTTTGTATGGCCTTTTGTAACATTTAGTCACACAAATCATGTTTCTTTTGGATATTCAGTCACATACAATTAAGCATAAAGTGGCCAAAAGTGTGAATAAGTGTGACCATATGGTGTTTAATGTGAAGAAATGTGTGTTTTGTGTGACTATTGATCATCCAATGGCCACATGAATTATATGTTTGTGTGGCCTTTTGTAACTTTTAGTCACACAAAGCATGTTTCTTTTGGGTATTTAGTCACATACAATTAGGCATAAAGTGGTCAAAAGTGTAAATAAGTGTGACCATATGGTGTTTAAAGTTAAGAAATGTGTATTTTGTGTGACTATTGATCATCCAATAGCCACATGAATTGTATGTTTGTGTGGCCTTTTGTAACTTTTTGTCACACAAAACATGTTTCTTTTGGGTATTTAGTCACATATAATTAGGCATAAAGTGGCCAAAAGTGTGAATAAGTGTGACTATATGGTGTTTAAAGTGAAGAAATTTGTGTTTTGTGTGACTACTGATCATCCAATGGCCACATGAATTATATGTTTGTGTGGCCTTTTGTAACTTTTAGTCACACAAAACATGTTTCTTTTGGGTATTTAGTCACATACAATTAGGCATAAAGTGGCCAAAAGAGTAAATAAGTGTGACCATATGGTGTTTAAAGTTAAGAAATGTGTATTTTGTGTGACTATTGCTCATCTAATAGCCACATGAATTGTATGTTTGTTAGCATTAAAAATATTTATATAGAAGTGATGGTCATTCTCATATTGTAACTTTGTGTCGTTGGTTAAGATTAGTAATAGTTTAGTCATTGGGCCTTGGTCTTGGTAAGCTAATATGCTATTAGTTATGTTTCATAAGCCTTTATAGATAAAAGAAAGCCAAGCCCAAGACCAAGCCCATGGAAAGCCTTTAGGGCATCCTAACTCTTGTACTATATAAACACCTCAAAGCTCATTTGAGGTGTGTGCTTGTGTGTGTATTGTGTGTGTTTTTTATAAAAAGCTCTCTTCATCTTACTCTCTCTTTTATAAGTTATACGCCACACTTTATTCATATCAAGTCACCATCTTTCCTTCTTCTAGTGCTTATATTAGTATTAAAGTTGATATATCTAAGGTCCTACAATGTTTGTGTGGCTGATTCGTGAAAATCAATATATATATATTATAGTATAAGTATTACTCAAGAGATCCGCAAAGAAATATGGATAACCCGAGGTCGTAGTCCGTGTGAAGGATGAATGGAATTTCGAATTCCCGAATCGTGAAACGTGTCGTGAAAGTGGTAAAAAGTGATTTGATGAGATTTTACTAATGAATTCACAAATGAAGCACAAATAATCACTTAAGCACGTATTTCAAATAAGGCATCTAGAAACGTAACGTAAAATCGAAACCGTACGCTAAAATGTAAAATAAACGTTAACGTACAAAATAAAACGCGACTTTTAAGCTACACTACTCCTATGGACTTGAAAAAAATTTTAAAAGTTAAAAATGATAAACGAAAATTTTAAGAAAAAGAAAAATATTTTTTTTACTTTTTATTTATTTTTTAGGAATTAAAAACTAATTATACTAATTAAAAATTAAAAGAAAATGCAAATAAGGTGAGAAAAAAAATATTAAATTTTGAAAATTATAAAATAACTAAAAAGTAATTTTAAAACTAAAAACTATTTTTTTTTTTGGGTTTTTGTATAATTTTTGGGAATTAAAAACTATTAAATCAAATTAAAAATTCAAAATAAATGGAAAAATGCAAAATAAATTTCTAAAATTCTGAAATAAATGAAAATAAATTTCTAAAATATTTTTGGATTTTTCTTGGCTTTTTCTGATTTTTTTGGACTTTTTGGTAATTAAAAAGTGAATAAAAATGAAAATAAAATTGGAAAAATAGAAAATCAACTTGGAAAAATATGAAAAATTCAGAGAAATTCTAAAATATTATTTTAAAGCTAGGAAAATTTTGAAAATGGAAAAATGAGCACTGGAAATGCTAAATGGCTTAAAATCAGTTTATTCAAAGTGCTTATTAATAAGCAGAGTTGACCAGAATTGACCCCAAACTTTGACCAAGTTAATTTTTGACTCAAAAATGCTTAATGAAACAGAATTCAGACCAAATTGAACTCAGACACTCAGAATGGGGCACAATTAGTTTCAAATAAGCAATTGGTGATAAGCAATAAGCACAATAAGCACAAGCAGATAAACTATTGGTACAATCTCAATGGAAATAACAATGATAGATGAAAGTAAGCTCAGATAATCAATCAAACTCCACTAGTGATCAACAAATCCAAGTTGTAGCCCTAATCTAGAATGACATATACTATGTGGAACTTCCCAATAAGAGAGATCAAATAAGCAGTCTTAATAAGCTATAAAGTGTGAGCTTATGGGGGCAAATCACAATCCAATCTACTAAGAACCCAAAGAAACAACTCTAGAGCTAAATCAATGGCTAAGATGAATCTCAGAAGTGGAGTTCAAACAGATGGTGCAGGGTATCACTAGTTCAAACAGACAACTTAAGAGCAACTTTACAATAAGCAGTTATAATCCAATCCTCAATTTTCTTTTTGAATCTGTGTCACCAACTATGAAGGTTCACAAATCAATTTCTCAAAAGAGTTTTCAATCAATAATGAATCCTAAAGCTGTTCACAAAATTGTGTCCACAACTAAGTTTGAACTTGTTTTTTACTTTTGAGTTTGACAATAACTTTGACCAAAATTGGAATTTGTTTGCTAAATTTCTACTGAAACTGTTAAATTAAGCTAGTAAATGAGTACTATGATCTAAAACTTAAACTAATGCAACTACTAGAGTGATTAAATAACTATTTGACTTAATTGCTATGCAAATTCTTATGAAATAAAAATTATTTTGACTTTTTAAGTATTGACTACTTTGTTTATTGTTTTTCCTAGCCTAAATTTAACCTAAATGAAATACCTAAAATAAATAACACTCCTGAAACAGTACTTATACCAGCAAACCTGAGTTATCCAAACACCCTTATAAAATGAATCTGTCTCAACAATCTTACCCAAACCTCATCAAATCACTTTAAAACCTTAAGATCAGATCCTAACTAGTTAAGAATCACCAAATATACAAAGAACAAACAGATCTCAGATACAAACAAGCTCAGAAACACAGATCCAAGTGTTGAAAGAATATGAAACAGAATGCAAACCAAATTACTTCAAACTAAGATATAAATGAATAATAACCTAAGACTAAACTTAACAATGATGCAAATAAGCAGAAATAAGCAATAGATTAAAAGCTACACTATTATTACTATACTAATGCAATATTGGATAAAAAATAAATAAGCACTTACAAGCTAAAGCCCCCTCAGCTTAACAGAGGGGGTTCACTATGCTAGCCTGTCTTTTGACAGGCCAAATGGACTCCTCTTTGGCTGCCTTTACTCCACAATTAAGCTAGCTTATTAAAAATAAGCTGATAGTTGACTTCTGTTGACTATTATGTTTTATAGATTTAATTAACACAATAAGCTCACAACAACTATTATTTAGCTGATATGAACCTAACAGAACAATAAGAATTTTAAATGAAACTTTGATTTGCAATTGAAACTATATATTTTTTTATTTTTTTTTATTTTATTTTTTATTTTTTGTATTTTTTTTTAATTGATAAACAAAAACTGAATTGAGAAGTAAATTAACTAACACTAATTCAAAACTAACAAGCAGTAATAATAAGCAATAATAAGATTTTAATTAAAAGACAATAAGCTGAAATGAAAAGTGAAATTATATTAAAATTAAGAAATTCAGTACAAAGCTTGGAAAGAAAAGAAAATACAATAAGCTTAAAACAGAAAACTAAACAATATTTAAAATCTACACCAATCTAATGAAGGAGGGGGGTGGTATTTATAGTTGAAGCAGGGATCCTTTGGTGAAGCTTCTAGGAGTACAGCTCAGCAATCCACGCCTCTTTGTGTTTCTTTGAAGAGATATCCACCCTTGGATTACACTTGGTCCTCAATCCTTAATCCACAGCCCTTGATTGATTGATGTGATTGAATCCAATCCTGCGTGTGCTCTGTCATTAGTCCACGTATCCCCTGACATTCTCTGACCTCACTTGATGCGTGACAGACCTTCTAGAAGCCCAATCATATGGGTAATTATTACTTACGCAGGGTAATTTTGGGTGAAATGAAGTCTAGGGTTCATGTAATAGTGTTTTATTTTTCTGGGTAAAAATAATTGGGGGGCGGGTAATTGTGGGTGTTTTGTTTTTGTTATTAAAAATGGTTGACCGGGTATAGTAGGGGCTGACCGGGGTAAGGGATAGTATGGACCGGGTAATGGGAAAAAGGAAGTGGGCTTAAGTTGTTTATTTTGGGCTTGGGTTGGGATAATTGGATTGTTTTGTTTTGTATCAGATTTTAGGAGTAGAATTATTAAGGACCAAAATTGTATAACTCATGAACTTAGGGACCAATTCTGTATTTCTCCAAAAGTAATATTCAAGGGCTCATTTTGACTTTTCTAAATTCTTGGAGGGTATATTTTGTCTTTTCATCAAAACTTCTTCAAGGGACCATTCTTGTCAATATCTGAAAGTACAGGGACCGAAGGTGTCATTTCTTCAAACTTTTCACCAGGGACCATTTATGAAACTTTATCATTCTCCAAGGACTTCTTATGACATTTTGAGCTCTCTTTAATTATTTTGCTTCCCCGGCTCCGGCTTTTGACCTTTTTCCATTCTCGTGCTCGTTTTTGTCGGTTTTGGCTTCGTTTTTGTTCATTTTTCACATATTCGTACCTGCACATACACAAATACAAAACACACATTCTCTTGGCATATTTGGTTAGTATTTGGTGTATTTGTTTTGATTTTGGTCTAAAAAGGATGTGTGAAAGAGCACACATCAAAATCCCCCAGACTAAGGTATTGCCGTGTCCTCACGCAATGTCATCACCTCATGCTTAAGAGATAAATAATTTCAAAACCTCTCTTTACTGACATTGTAAAGTAGCAATGATGTTCAAAAGAGAAATCAAAATCATTTATTTTCAAAAACTCTCCGTTTTCCGATTTTCATGAATAACACTACAACTACTCTTTTTGTATTTTTTTTCTTTTATATATGTGACGGTTTGCCTTGACTTTCATTATCAATTCTTATCTGTTGATAACTTTCAGGGTCAACGAGTAGAAACACTTCTCACAGAGAAGAGACCATACGGATAAAAATCGTCATCCTTGATTTTTCACAAGCTCCCAAACTAAGCGTAAAATCGAGATCATTGCTTATCCACAAGTTTGGTGCTAACACTACCCACAAAAGTTAATTGTGTCATTACCTCTTGTTCCCAGGTCCTAACTTTTGTATCTCAAGATTTTAATTTGTGAGAAATGAATTGCTTCATATTTTCTTGTTTTGATATTTGTTAGTCCGATAAGAGCACAAAATTTGAACGCTAAGTAGTTTCCAAACTTTCCCTCGAAAACCCCTGCATACAGAAATCGGGTCCACATGAAGGTCTCTGATTTAACACGATTTGTGAGGCTCCCTTTTTATTTACGACCGAGACATACCATGTTTGATACCCGAAACTTGTAGGATCTTATATATATGTTGATTCTTGTGGTTCGGGAGGTCTTGGATTGTGGAAGATGAAGGTAAACATGGTGGAGAATTTAGAGAGAGAAAGAGAGAGATGGGAGGATTTCTTGAGAGAGAAAAACACCTTTGAGGTGTGTGTTATTATGAAATCTACCAACCTTTCCAAATGAGGTGGAAAGGCTATATATACAATTACAAGTATACGCCCTCCTGCGGGCTGTGGATCAGGTATACAGTGGGTAAAGACCCGTCCTTCTTCCACGATGTTACCTAAACTAAACTAATATCTAACTAACTAATAAACTAACTATGAGCTATCATAATGCTATTACATCATTTAGGTGACCAAGTCTTTTATAGGAATATTCGTATTCCTAACAATCTCCCCCTAAGCGAGGTCACCTTGGAAATTAAGCTCTTTGATCTTCAAGCATTCTTTTCTTTATAGCTCGTAGGTTCTGATTCTTCACTTTACAGCACACTTTGTACATCCAGCAATGAACTTGTGATTTGAGTTCCTTTGTGATGTGTAATCTTTGAGCTTCCTTTGAGATCATCAGCCACAGTAAATCTCCAAGCTCATCCTTAGTAGTATCGCCTTAATGTGATGTAGTGACTTAAGGACCATCATGCTCACACCCTTCTGGATCAGGAGACTTTACTTTAGAGTTGTGGATCATGAGACTTTTTCATCAAAGTTGCGGAAACATTGTTGGTAGTCTCTCAACATTTGTTGTAGCATGTCTCTCATCGTCATTAATAGTGTGGAGGATGTGTGAGCATGAGGTATGGATTGACCCGATTCAGCTGGAAATAGGAGCATCAACGCCATCTTTATATGTGTCCCTGAAATAAAACAGTTAGCAATAAAGATAGAGAACGATTATGGCTTTGTCAGTCGTTCTGCGAGGACATACTACCCTCCGATTTTGTGAAAACCGACCTGTGATCAGGTAGAATCTCTTTTAAAGTAGACTCTCCTTGACAGGAATTTCCAGCTTATAGTAATGAATTTTCCAAAGAATCCACTTTGGAATCTTCATACTAAGCATGTTCTCATACCGGAACGTCTCAAAGCAGACAACATGATAGAGTGAATCGGTGAATTGATATTCACGGATTGATGAAAAATTAATTTATAGAAATCACTCGCGTGTCATATAATAATCATTTTTGAGACACGGCGAGAGTTTTAAGCTTTGAATCAAATTTCCATCAAAAATACTTTTGTTTGAAAGATTTATACTTTTTTTTTAGCACATTGAAAGGTTTTTGCAAAAGTATTCGTCAATCCATTTCCTGGAACAAGTTGGATTCATTGTTGAATCGCACCATTGTTGCTTTCCAGTTGTCACTTGATCATTGATCCAAGATGGATCTCACATGTCACCTACCAAGAGCTTGAGAGATGTTTGCTCTAGAAGGATTTCCATCTTCATTGTGAATATTTTCATATCACTCGGATGTTCTGGCAATACCACAAGGATAATGCGTAGGACTCTAAATATTTTATCTTACTTTCCACATTGTGTGAAACAATAAGCATATTTGGAAGTGTGTCCTAACGAGATTTATGGATGATCTCATGGCTCTAGACTCAATAGTGCATTTTGATCCGCTCCTGGAGTTTGGGGAGGCGTCTCCTGTTTAGGTATCAACATAGCTCGCAATGAACGGTCGATACATTGCACAAGGTTCCCTGTGAGAATGAAACAAGCTCTTTTAAGAGAACTTGAGTGGTTGGGAAGTTTAGTGCAGCGCGTCACTGGGTCCATGACGTCTTGTCTTCAATACCGGTGTTATCTTAGTAACCGCCAGTAGATTATGCATTGAACCCGGTTTCTGCCCTAAGGTTGAATATTTGGAGGGCTATTTCTTTTCACCCTTTCTCATTTCAATTCTTTTTAATTCTTCAACCCCTTCAGTGCTTACCGAGACTTCACCACTAGAACATTGTTGGGTTTGTTCCAGTCCTAGCTCTATCTCAGTCCGCACTCTTCCCTTTCTCACTTTACTCCTTTTTTTCTATCATTCCTAAGGACTTCTAATCTATCTAGAGGATTGTCCCTGGGAAGATCCTTCCGGTTCTGGTGGATCATGGGAACTTATACCTAATCTTAACCGTCCTTATAACTCCATGCATAAGGATAAATGGTCGGTCTTAGGTATTACTTCCACAAACGCTTTTTGCTCCCCCTCAATATGTGCATCGATATTTCGAAAGTGTTTAGCACATATGTGGGAGCCTATTTATTGAGTCCAAAAGATCACTTTTGATTATCAGATTTCATATTTAAATCACATTCTCTCCCCCGATCAAAAATTTCAAATCATTCGAGATTTTTTATCTCAATTGATTTAAATAAGTTAGAAAGCTTTTGGGAGAGAAATGCGGTCAATTTTAATATTTTCTGATAAAAGGAACTTTTTCTTGCTCCCCCTCAAATTGTGAGGGAGGTTGTTATGTGTCAGATTTGAAGAGTTTGCAAAAGATTCGAGGTTTTAATGAAAACTCTTTGAAAATATTACTCATTCTGACACATAACCATTACAAATCGTATTGTTGCTTTTGTTGTACAAAGTGTGGGGAGTTTTGATGATACATAAAATTTTGAGAAATCACTCTCCCCCTCAATCAATGACGGATGTTTAACACATAAATAAGTTATGTCATTGATTGAGTGAAAAATTTTATCAAAGTGTGAGTTCAAATTGATTTTCAATCAAAATCTCATGGTACCACCAAGTTTTGCACAAATACTTTCCGGAAAAATCATAGAGGAGAAAGTATTTGGCGATAAAAAGAAGACTTCTCTTCTTTATCAAGAAATAATGCACTGAAACGTACATTAGATCGAGGGTGCATGAATATAAAGTAATTCACGCTCGGATGAACGGCACCCTTTGCTAGGAACAACCTTCTTTTTGGCGACGTGTTTTCCTCATTTTGAAAACCGGGTTGCTATCTGAAGTAATAGCAAGCCATATTTTTAAGTCCGGGTTATAGCCTGAAATGACTGCAAGCCATAATTTTAAGTCCGGGTTACAGTTTGAAATGACTGCAAGCCATATTTAAAGAAGATTTTGAGAAGCGACATATTTTAGAAAAACATTATTCGGAAAAAATAGAAAAAATCTCGCTCAAGCATATGTATGTTTCCGTGTCATTATTGAATGACATTTCTAGAAACGTACATAATATTGATTACACGAGAGACATGTCGCGAGAAGAATATTTTTGGAATTTTTATGTTTTTCCGATTTTTATGGATTTTGTTGATTTTATACTTTTCTATTTTCTTTTTGGTTTTTAAAATATGTACAAAGGATATTATGCAGTTTAAGAGGATGTTGACATGAATACCGAAAAGAGGATATCGGTCTGCACGTGGTAGAAGTTAGTAGTCAACATCTCTTAAACTTTCACCACCAAAGCGTTCGAGGCTCCTGAATTGTCGTCTGAACTTGAGCCTTCTCAATGTGAAGCTTTGATAGCTCAGAAACGTATCATCTCACGCTTGACTAGTTCTTCTCAACTTTCTTCCCTGCTGAAGGCTGAAGTAGTGTGTACCAAAAGTATCCAGAGACCACTTCCCCCTAAGTAGTAGAAATGATGCAATCAGTCTCATTATATGAAGCTCAGAAACCCGAAGTACACACACAATCCATTGTGTACATCTTTTGTCGTCAGAAACTATTTCTTACATCTCTTCCCCCACGTAGTTGGAATAACACACCAAAAGAACGAGTTAAAACACTGATTTTCTCTACGGTTATGACATATGTCTTCCCGGAATAACTTCAATTAAGATGAAGTATAAAGCTCATCATGTGTACTCGTTGTGCGTTCCGATGTATGTCTCCTTCCCCCTTGCTGGTTTTGATACCTCAGAATCAGCAACACATTTTATGCACATATTCTTGAAATCTTGTGAGAAGAACAAAATTAGCTCAAATGTATCCTGTGAGAATCAACTTGCTAAAGAGCAATGTGAGCACATCTAATTAGGTATTAACTTAGACTTATCACTCTCCCCTAATTGGTTCTCTCCCGCAAACTGGCAACCTTTCAGATGAGTGCCTTGAATATGAAGAAGTCTTTTGATAATTAATTGCATATCGTCTTTAGTCTTCTAACATGCAGAAGAAAATGTAGAACAGATTGTAGACTCGACCTTCTTCACGGTTGACCATTTGGGAAATAGAATATCAACATCTTCGTCTTGCCAAATGCATTCCAGTCATATTACATATAACAAATCAGCCCATAATGTACACATGTACCCAAAGACAAGAAGAAACAATAACACCAAAGTAACAGGTTGAAGCACTGATCATCTCTGCGGATATCAACTACGGAATAACTGATTAAGCTCGATCATGTGAACCTGTTGTGCGTCCTTGATGTACACATTTCTCTCTCCCCTGATGGTTGCGATTAATCAGCCTGTGGCGTGCACATGAAATGATAATACCAAAGTAACAAGTTGAACCACTGATCATCTTTAATTTGTTTCATAAGACATTAAGCCCGATCACGTGAACTCGTTGTGCGTCCTTGGTGTACACATTCCTCTCCCCTGATGGTTGCGATTAATCGGAATCATCATACTGATGTGTACATGAAGCATTAACTGGAAGCCCTTCATCACTAATAATATCAGCCCGGAAGAAGATGTCGATAAACCCTCACAAGTCCTGAACTGAAGATTTCAGGAGTCATGAAATGATGACTAATTGAGTTTGCTCCCCCTCAATTAGGCCATCGTATGTAAAGAGCCTTTTCGAAACTTGTGAAGTTTCGGAATCAGCTCCCCCTCAAGCTGACCATCCTCTTTTATGGATTCAATACATTAAGTCATGATCATGTTTGAGGGTCTTGATGTTAACCATCTTCTTCTTTATCTCCCCCTCAAAAATGGCAAGCAAATGACATTTTTGCCATAGTTGAGATTCCATGATGGTTGAGATTTAATCATGTGCAGCATAAATATGCATGTAGGCCCAAACACTACTGCAAAGAAGATGATGATTAAAGCTCTCTTGTAGCAGTCCCTCTTTTGTCTCCTCATCAGTGGCTTAGCAAATGAAGAGTGCAATTAAGCATATAATATGCTTAAACCACTTGTAGAAATATGTTGAACTGTAGAAGGAGTAAATATCTGCGTACAAGAGCTGAATGACCATTTTACAAACATCATCAACATGTAGTATCTTCATCCTTTCCCTTCTCCCCCTCAAAAATTGCATATGCCTGTTTGCAATTTTTGATTGAATAAGTGAAGCACAAAAATATAATCCAATGTATGTCAATCCACTTGATGACTATACGAACATGGGAAAAGCATAAAGTTTGTTGATGAGAATGGTCATAAATAAGAAGATTTCTCTTCTTCCAAGATAAAGCGCACTGAAACGTACACCTTTCTTTTATTTGAGGAACGGGGCCTGAAGTGTTTTCTGCAGACGCCATAGTTGTTGAAGACCGAGGCTTGGACCGTTGTGTCCAAACGTCATAGTCGATGATGAACGAGGCCTGAACTGAAGTGAACAGACGTCATCTCTCTATTTTCTGTTTCTCTCTGCTAACTCGTTACCAACCCCATTATCATTCTGTCGGCTATATGTCATGACTACTGATGGAGAAAAACCCAATATGACGAACTTGAGACTGAAGTAAAATAACCCGAACTTGTGACTTAAGCTTGCAGTAATGTGTGACAAAGGGCGGTGTAGAGAGTTCATGCAACATCGAATTCCTAAGTACTCTATACTCTTCAACCAACCAACCATTAAGTATAAGACGTACATCACCTCTTGAATATCCACAACTTCGTGTGACACTGAGCACTACAACGTAACTCCTTAAAATGATAGTTATTTTGTGGTAATAGGAAGGAAGAAACCCAAAAATAACTAGATATCCAAGTCTTCGTCATTGTAATGGTTAAAAGCTAGAAGGATCCCAAAGAATCTTCATCCAACCACCCCGATATCTTCAGATACTAAGTACACGCACCCATGAAATTTCACTTCAACCTCAAATAAATAATAATGAATTGACGTCGTAGTCACATCTTGTGGTTTAACTGCCCAAATCTAGCCTCTTTGATGTTTTGAATGAACTTTGATAATAGTTTTATCTCGATCTTGTCAAACACACATAACTCCATAAAAACACATTACCCCGTAAAAATTCGTAATAACCAAAATGCCATGAAGTATGTCAAAACTCATCCAATACATGACGTACATTCTTTATCCCTTCTTCAGAGTCGAAACTGTAGCACCAGAATAGAATGGAAAAGGTCCTTCATCAATAGATTGAATGTCTTCTGAAACGTTTGACATGATATTGACTTGCACGGGATTTTACAAATCTATGATTTAAACCGAGAAATAGATTCTTTCGCGGGACTTTACAAAATCAAGAAGAAACCGTGAGACAATAATAACTTGAATGTGTTATGACAAATTTGGTTTTGGTGAATATCTGTTTGGGGAAACATGCACGAGCTCAGCAACGATTCTTCTCACATATGTAGAATACTTCACAAACCATACTAAATAAAGTAGTATAAACTACTTCCCCCTGGAGGTTGACCTTATATCATCAAAGTACACGTTTCTCCCCCAATGATGGTTTTGAACTTTCAGAAGCATCATTTGATGTGTACGACCATATACACAAGAAGTTTTAGTCTGAAGCAAAAATCTTGAAAAATCATGAATGGCATTGAAGGATCGTGAAAGATTTTGCTTAGACTGTGAAGTATCTTTGACGTGTAGTAGCGTCGAATATCCCATGAGAATTGCTGATCACATCTCAACCTTCAAACCCATTAGCTAACAAACCAACCTCGTATTCTGTCGGCAATTATTGTGACCACTTGGTGAAGTAAACCCGATATACCAAACTTGAAAATGAAGTAGAATTCCCCAAATTTGTTACTTAAACTTGCACTGTTGTTGGAAGAACGGTGTAGAGAATTTGTGCACCATGCGAATCTGTAAGTACTCAATACTATCACGACAAAGTATGAGACTATCATCACCTCTTGTGATTATCCACATCGTCTTTTGCGTGTGACACTGAGTACTATAATGTAACTCCTTTAAGTGATAGTTAACCAGGTCTTCAACCATCCACCCCGAATGCTGGTAACTAGATAAGCCAAGTCTTCAACTTAAGTCTTAAGCATGAGCAAGTTATCATTGAAAGTCATGCATCCAACCAACCCCGACTTCAAGATAAAATAAGTACAAGCCTTTGTGAAACCCACTTCAATCTCAAATAAGGGATACACGATCAACTCCGTAGTCACATTATCGTTAACGTACAAAATTTAGCCATGAAATAAGTATCCTCGTGAAAGTTGGTGATATACCCTAATTCTTTTAGATATACCCTAATTCTTTTAGAATTTTTCGGTAAATTAGGGTTTGAAAACAAGGGCTTTGTATGTTGAGATTTTCGTTCTTATCGAAAATGTATCCCCGTGAAATGTATATAGTCAAATAAAAAAAATGCTAAAAGTCAAAACTAAGTCCAATCAACCTTTATCACCCAACATTTAGCCAACGAAATTTATAAAACATTCGGCTCAAATTTGTCTTAACGAAAATTCGTTAGACCCAATATGTTGAGATGATAAAACAACCTGTGCTACAAACGAGTATACATCTCACTCCAAATGCAAAACCGGGTACAAAGCCCAACCCCACTAATCAGGATAATCCAATACCCCTGATTTATGAACTATATAAAACCAACCAACCCTAATCCTCATTTGTTAACCCTAATTACAACTCCCTCAAAACATCCGCCCCCATCTTTTCTCTCATCCAAACACAGTCACATATATCTCATATCCATAAAAAAAAAACGATCAAAGCTCATCATCAAATCAATCAAAATACGTAACAAAACAAAATAACACAACCCAGATTAGATAACCGTTAGGCATACTCAAGCCCCACTTTGTATAACATTAAGCTTCGAGGTGGAGGTAGACCAAGACCTTAAAGACTTCGTCATCTAGATTATTTGGAGGGACTTAGGTAGGGTCCTTTAGTTCATGTTATCATTTTGTTTTAATCCTTTGAGCGAATGAAAGAGGTGATCAAAACAATTTTGTTTTGGGTATCTCCTAAGAAGATTCGTATATTTGACAGAAGTTATATGCTTCAAAATAGATCGGTGATGATTTTCTCTTGTGGCTCATCTCTTTGGACGTGTCTTGGATCACACAAGGAGAAGACTGAGATTTAAAATATTGTGTTTCAATATTTTATTTGAGAACTGATTGAGTGATGGTATGGGTGTTGTCTAGATTAGGATTGATGTTGGTTTAGGATTTGTTTTAGATCCGGTGTCATCATCTCCTTTTCAATATCAATTAAATCATGAACCTATGATGTACATGGATGAGGTTATACACGAGTTAACAGATTTTTAATCTTTTAACTTTTATTTTGTATCGTGAGTATGATGGTGATGGGTTGTTGACGTGAGCCATTTGACGGGTTTAGGATAGACGTTGGTTAAAGCTATGTGATTTGACTTAATCTGCTTACTTCATCTTTATTCTTTTCTTGGAGGTAACCGCAAGTTCAGGTAACCGCAAGTCGAGGTAACCGCAAAAATAGAACAAACCGCAATTCTGAACTAAACGCAGTACCAATAGTTAACCGCTAACTTGAATGAACCACAAGTTTATGAGGTAACCGCAGGTTACAAAAATACAAACCCGTCACTTTCTCCCCTTTTGTTTTTACTCCTTTATTTTGACAAAACACCAAAAGGTAGTCACAATGCAAGCAACCGCTACTCAGAAATAGCAAACTCAAGTATCACTCGCAATAAAAATAAGCTGAATAGCCAGTCGCAAACACGAAATATTATGCCAATATCCAAACTGCTACCAAGAAATAAAGTTTGGACCAGTCACAATCTCTTTACCTGATATGTAAATAGAACAAGAAATAATACAAAAGTACTTTTGAGAACAGTTGACAATTCCAAGAAAACACCACAAACTTGTTACAATAAGGATTGAGAATGGATCGATAACAGTTACTTTTGACACAAAAAAATTACCCAAACTTGAATTTGTCAATAGGATACAAGTAAAGATACAAGTCGACCCACAAAATAATCCACGAACCCAAGCAAAAATACAAGTAACCGAATTTCCAAGGCCCTAAGATGAAACCTTGGCTCTTGATACCAATTGTAGGATCTTATATATATGTTGATTCTGGTGGTTCGGGAGGTCTTGGATTGTGGAAGATGAAGGTAAACATGGTGGAGAGTTTAGAGAGAGAAAGAGAGAGATGGGAGGATTTCTTGAGAGAGAAAAACACCTTTGAGGTGTGTGTTATTATGAAATCTACCAACCTTTCCAAATGAGGTGGAAAGGCTATATATACAATTACAAGT
The DNA here is from genome assembly GCA_030686995.1 of Artemisia argyi. Classification (NCBI taxonomy): domain Eukaryota; kingdom Viridiplantae; phylum Streptophyta; class Magnoliopsida; order Asterales; family Asteraceae; genus Artemisia; species Artemisia argyi. The sequence goes on along the minus strand of CM060687.1, from coordinate 102,217,542 downwards.
ATACGCCCTCCTGCGGGCTGTGGATCAGGTATACAGTGGGTAAAGACCTGTCCTTCTTCCATGATGTTACCTAAACTAAACTAATATCTAACTAACTAATAAACTAACTACGAGCTATCATAATGCTATTACATCATTTAGGTGACCGAGTCTTTTATAGGAATATTCGTATTCCTAACAAAACGGAAGATTTTTATTAGGGAAACCCCCGAAGTCGAAGCTTGGCATTTTTGCATAATTATAAGCACTTTAATAATACTTAGTCCTTAGTCCTTTATTTCTTTTACAACAACGGTTTTTTGAGCCGCCAAGATGTAGGAGCTTTATTATGACCTTGGATTTATATCCGCTGCTTTTTTATAGATTTGGATTCCTCTGCCTTTTTATTTGGCTTTAGACTATTATTATTGATATTCATAATCATATGCCAAACCCCGAGTCCTACGGCCTTTACTAAGATCACAACATCGGTTGCGAACCGGCAAGATGCAATAGTCTATTTCACCGTAACACTGGCAGTACCCCTATGTGTACCAAACCCCCATATGCAGAGATTTTGTTGGGAACGAGAAAAAACTAAGTATTGCCCAAACCCCATACACTTAATTAAGCCTAGAGATCTATTATTATTGGTGTGCAAGCTTGTGGGAACAAGGAGGCCACAAGTACCTTTCGTGGGCTCTAAAGAGATCCAACTACTCCACGTTTAGCATGAAACTTCTAAATAAACTCTATCATTCCTTGATCTCCACAAATTTAAAATCCCAAGTAATGAGATCCGCGGATGCTTAGCCATAATCTTTTGATTATATTGGTTAAGGGAGACGAGCTGGGCTCAACACGCCCGGTCAAGTCGAAATATTTATTTCTACTCTCGCCGATAGGAAAGTCAAAACAAGGTGTCAAATCTTATTATTCATATCATATATTTCATTTTTTATTTATTTTTTTTTATTTTTTTTTTTATTTTTTTGATTAAAAAGGTGACAAAAATTTTAAATTTTGGTGGAAAAACGAAGTTGCGCAAGTTAACAGCTCAGACGAAGGTACAGGTCAAATCGAATCGAAGATTCACCCCCCAGACTAAAGTGAAACATTGTCCTCAATGTTTTAAGGGTACGAGTAGTCTACGAAATATCTAAGGCCGTTTATTAAGTATGCCAAGAGATAAACGTTCGTCGATAAGTGATGAGGCGAAAAATGATCCGTTTTTAGGGGGTCATTTAAGCCCGAATCCGACTTTATTTGATTAAATATTGCCCTAAATCGTTCCTTTTGTGATTTTAGGTGTTTGGAGAGTGAATTCTGGAAAAGAAGCCATTTTGGACGTTTTTGGAGCATAAAAGTGAAGAAAACGGCTAAGTACCAAATTTGCATGCTGAAAATACAAGGTGACGGCGTCAAGACCAACATCCTGACGGCGTCAGACATGAAGAATTAAACTCCGAAGGTGGTGACGGCGTCAGAAGGACTCGTGACGGCGTCAAAGTGGCTAAATTAATATACCGTGGGTGGTGACGGCGTCACATAGGCCGTCATAAGTGGATCAAGGCCGTCCGAGGAAGTATATGGTGGCGAGGTGACGGCGTCACAAGTAACTCTTGACGCCGTCAGCCTGTTTTTCCTATATATAGTTTTCTAGTTTTTTCATAAAGAGGAGAAGTTTTGGTGAAACCCTAAAGACGATTTTGGTGCCTCTTTTACAGGTTTTTCAAGGGTTCCAAACCCTTGAGACCTTGCATTGTAATTGAGATAAGTGTACTTTCAATTCAATCAATATGTCTATGTGTTGGTTGTTTATATCTTGTTCTTGTCTCAATTCCATTATGCTAGGCTAGATCTCTTTTGTGTTTGCTTAGATCTAATGAAACCTAGATGTTGATTATGTGTTGATTACTTGTCTATTCTTGTTTTGAACGAATGATTTATATGTTAGGCTTAAGAAAACTGGCAGATCTCCAAATGGTAACATGCTTGAACGTCTTAAGAAACATGAACCGAGGCGTACTAGGTCTTTATTGGTTGTATTTAATGCATGAGCCACTGTTTACAATCCATATAGTTGTGCTGGGTCATGGTGTAGGAGGAGATAAGAGCTCATAGAGTTGGGGAGTTATGTATGCCACCCCACGAATGGTATTAAGGAATACAATCCGTCATTCATACAAGTGTAACAAGTAATTAACATGTAAAAGATATCTAGGGAGTAGTGAAGTCTAAGTAAACACAATTTCTCCAACCACTGCTCACAACTTTAGTATAATTTAGTTTAATTTTATTTTCATTATTTTAATAGCTTTGGGTTAGTTGAATAGCAACTAATTCCGCCCACTCTTCCAAAACCCGAGATTTTACTTGCTTTCATAAAAATATAAAAATACAAAAATAATCATCTCTCACCTCTAGAACTATTAATTAGGTTTTCTAATCCTAGCGACACTATTCCTAAGCTGAACGATCAATCCCCCGGTACTTGTCACTATACTATACTACAACGATCAGGTACACTGCCTGGTGGGGGTTGTAAGCTTCTCGAGATCCCTCGAGAGGTAAAGCAAGGTGCGATTCCCACGCATCAATAAGATTTTGGATATGGTGAATTTCCGAAAGAGCAGCGAAGGATGAGACTCGAGTGGAGAGAACGACAAACCACGAGCACGAGAGTCTTCAAACTTCGGGGAAATTCCTGAACATTCACAAACAACCACAAAAACACGAGTTTGGAAAGGGTTGCCCCCCTCATGTTACGTTATTTAGAAAATAGGAAATAAAGAAAATGAAAATGGATAAGCATGGGGTGCCTCCCACGAAGCGCTTGTTTTTTATTACCGAGGTCACATGATCTTGACTCGATCCCTGAATTTAGTTATCCTTAGGGAAAGTTTGGAGATCCGGGACAACCATGGGTGGTATGTCCCCTCCGAAGTAATGTTTAAGACGATGACCATTCACCTTAAAATTGGGACCATTAGGTTGAGCTAGCTCAATGGTTCCATAAGGAAATACTTGGGTAATGGTGAATGGTCCAGACCAACGGGTTTTTAACTTGCCCGAGAAAATCTTCGATCAAGAATTGAAAAGAAGGACTCGGTCACCAACATTGAAGTCGCGATCTTTAATTTTAGAATCATGAATCCTCTTTGTCTTCTCTTTATAGATCAAAGAATTCTCATAGGCTTGATCACGAAGCTCGACTAATTCATTCAATTGAACTTTACGGTGATCACCCGCGGTTTGTAGGTCAAAATTAGCATGTTTCAAGGCCCAGTAGGCCTTGTGCTCAAGTTCAAAGGGCAAATGGCAGGCCTTCCTGTAAACCAGCTTGTAAGGAGTGTACCCAATGGGTGTTTTGTAAGCTGTACAGAAGGCCCAAAGTGCATCATCTAACTTATCGGCCCATGAAGCACGATGTTCACCTACGGTCCTTTCTAAAATTCGTTTCAAGCCATGATTGGAGACCTCAACTTGACCACTTGTCTGTGGATGATATGCCATAGAAAGACGATGTGTAACACCATATTTGAGCATAATTTTTGCGAATTGGTCGTTACAAAATTGGGTCCAACGATTACTTATAATAGCACGAGGTGCACCAAATCGGGCGAAGAGACTTTTGAGAAATTTCACTACAACTCGGGCGTCATTGGTGGGTAGCGCCTTCGCTTCAACCCATTTAGACAAGTAATCGACGACCACGAGTATATATTTGTTTCCACGAGAAGACGGGAATGGACCCATGAAATCGATACCCAGACGTCAAAAATTTCACAGACTTGGATAGAATTTTAAGGCATCTCGTCCTTCTGAGAAATTTTTCCTTGACACTGGCAAGAATCACATGATTTAACCAACTCATGAGCATCCCGGTAAATCGTCAGCCAATAGAAGCCGGAATCAAAAACTTTCTTAGCGGTGAAGTTGGCACCATGATGTCCCCCCGTGGGTCCATTGTGGCATGCCATAAGAATTTCAGTGGCTTCTTTGCCGTGAATGCACCGCCGAATCACTTGATCCGCACAAATTTTAAATAAGTAAGGGTCGTCCCAGAAATAATGCTTAACATCTTTGAAGAATTTCTTCTTTTGCTGGAACGACATCCCTTTTCGGATAAAATTCCCCGCATGGTAATTCACAAAGTCGGCGAACCATGGGGTACTAGAATCACAATGTGATAAACTTCCCAGTGTCTCGAGAGGAAATGTTTCGTTAATTTCCTTTTTCTCGAAAACACTTTGATGGGGATTCTCTAAACGCGATAGGTGATCAGCAGTAAGGTTCTCAGATCCCTTTTTGTCTCGAATTTCAACTTTGAATTCTTGAAGGAGGAGAACCCACCGCATCAAGCGTGGCTTAGCATCTTGCTTTCCCATAAGGTACTTAAGAGCCGAATGATCCGTATACACTATGCATTTCTTCAAAAGCAAATAAGGTCGAAACTTTTCAAAAGCGTAAATGACGGCCAACATTTCCTTCTCAGTAGTCGTATAATGGTATTGAGCGTTGGTCATTGTTTTACTGGCATAGTGTATCGGCTGAAAATGTTTAGACTTGCATTGCCCCAGGACTGCACCAATGGCATAATCGCTTGCATCGCACATTAGCTCGAAGGGCAAGTCCCAATCGGGGGCAATTAAGATAGGAGCCTCCATTAACTTCTTTTTAAGAATATTAAATGCTTCGATACATTCATTTGAGAAGATAAACTGAGCATCTTTTTCAAGCAAGTGGGTCAGGGGCCTGGCTATCTTAAAAAAGTCTTGAATGAAACGTCGGTAAAAGCCGGCATGACCGAGAAAACTTCTAATTCCTTTTATGGTGGTGGGATGAGGTAATTTTGCAATCACATCGACTTTAGCTCTATCGACCTCAATCTCGGATTTCGATATCTTATGGCCGAGGACAATGCCCTCTTTGACCATGAAATGGCACTTCTCCCAATTTAGAACCAAGTTGGTGTCTTCACACCGTTTAAGCATTTTTTCTAAATGGGAGAGGCAAGAAGTGAAAGAATCTCCATAAACCGAGAAATCATCCATGATGACTTCCATGGTTTTCTCGATCATGTCCGAGAATATAGACATCATACACTTTTGGAATGTGCCTGGAGCATTGCATAAGCCGAAAGGCATACGACGATAGGCAAACGTTCCATAAGGGCAAGTAAAGGTAGTCTTTTCCTGGTCCGGAGGGTCAATCGGTATTTGAAAGTAGCCGGAAAATCCATCAAGAAAATAATAGAACTCATTTCCCGCTAGGCGTTCTAGCATTTGATCCATAAATGGAAGTGGGAAATGGTCCTTACGAGTCGCATCATTCAATTTACGATAATCAATACAAACTCTCCATCCGGTAACAAGACGTGTCGGAATCAATTCATTATCTTCATTAGTTACGATGGTTATTCCACCTTTCTTCGGTACGCAGTGGACTTAACCCAAGAGCTATCCGAGATTGGATAAATCATTCCGGCATGAAGGAGTTTGATAACTTCCTTTTTGATAACCTCATGAATTTTCGGGTTAACCCGTCGTTGTTGCTAAACGGACGGTTTGTAATTGTCTTTAAGTAAGATCTTATGTGTGCAAAAACGAGGGTCGATACCCTTAATATCAGAAATTTGCCAAACGATGGCACGTTTATGCTTCTTGAGCACATATAAGAGACGGTTCTTTTCCACATCTTTAAGTTCTTTAGAAATTATGACGGGAAGTTTGTCGATTCCTTCCTAAAATGCGTATTCGAGATGAGGAGGTAAATCCTTGAGCTCGGGCTCCGGAGGATTCTCAGTAGACGGCTTAACTTCTTTAAAATCGGCCATTTTAAGGTCCATCGGAAGGAGGGACGGGTTTGGGTCTTCGTTTAACATTTTCTCAGTTAAAAGAACATCCCCCTCCGGGTCACAGTCGGAATGATCAATTTCCGGTGAAATCGAATCATTAGCAAGAAAGGCCTCGATTTTTTCCAAAATGAAATCACTTCCCTCAAACGGAGTAAGGGAAGGGGAAGGATCGGAAATTATCGGTTCAGAAGTAAAAGTGGGATTGCCACTTGAAGCATGTTCGGTAAAACCAAGTAACTCTTGAGCATACTCCTCCGTAACTTCGTCAATAACGTCGACTCGGTTAACGGAATATTTGTCATAATTGGAGGAGTACCTCGTGGTTTGATCCAAATTAAACGTTACGGCTTCAGTACCAACGCGTAGGGTAATTTCTTCATAATAAACATCAATTAACGCATGGCTGGTCTTTAGGAAACCTCTCCCGAGAATGAGGGGTACCCGTGGATCAGCATCAAAATCAACAACGACAAAATCGGCAGGGAAATTAAATTTCCCAACATTGACGAAGATATCCTCGGCTATTCCCATCGGGCGGGAAGTAGTTCGGTCAGCTAGCTCGAGGGTCATGCAAGTTGGAGTTAATTCAGGTAAAGACAACTTTTTCCAAATGGATAACGGCATTAGGTTAATGCTAGCACCGAGATCGGCCAAGGCGAAGCATTGAACCATCCTAGGAAAATTACACGGAATGAGAAATCGACCGGGGTCTTCAAGCTTTTCGGGAAGCTTTTGAGGATAACCGCCGAACAATTTTCATTCATTTGGGTTCGTTACTTTTCAAACAATTTTTCTTTGTTATTTAAAAGACCTTTCAGCATTGAAGAAAATTTAGGCATTAAAAGTATAGCATCTGCGAGAGTTATGTCAAAATGTAGTTCTTGAAAAATCTGATAAAACTTTTCCATCTGGTTTTTATTTCTTTCACGGTGCGTTTGTTCATTTAAGCGTGACGGATAAGGTAATTTTGTTTTGACGGGTATTTCTTTCTCAGCTTCGTTAACAACTTTATCTTTTCCTTTAGACGTTGGGTCCACCAGAAGTTGGATGTTTTCGGTCCTTCCATTATCAGTAGGAATTCCCGTATCCGTTGTCACCTCGGTTTCACGGGCGACTACCTTAGGAGACTGATGAGGTGAAAAATGAACCACTTTTAGGGGGTCATTTAAGCCCGGAATTGAATTTATTTGATCAAATATTACCCTAAATCGTTCCTTTTGTGATTTTAGGTACTTTGGGAGTGAATTCTGGAAAAGGAAGCAATTCGGACGTTTTTGGAGCATAAAAGTGAAGAAAACGCCAAAGACTTAATTTTCCATGCTGAGAACAGTACCTGACGGCGTCAAGAGGAAGATCCTGACGGCGTCAAGAGTAAAAACCATGACGACCCAGTGCAAACCTGAAGGCGTCACAAGAAGGGCGTCAAGAGTTAATTTGGTGACGGCCTGCACAAGGGAAACACATGACGGCGTCAGACCCAGATCTAGGCAATCCGAGGAACTATTTGGCGGCGAGATGACGGCGTCAGACATTTGTTCTTGACACCATCACCTATCAAAATCTATATATAGTTTTCTATTTTCATTCATAAAAGAGGAACTTGTGTGGAGAAACTAGGGCCGAACTTTGTAAACCCTAGGTCATATTTTACAGTGTTTTCAAGGGTTTTCACCCCTTGAATCCTTTCATGTTCTATTGAGATAAGTCTTCTCTTAATTCAATCAATATGTCTATGTGTTGGTTGATTATATCTTATGCTTGTCTTAATTTCAACATGCTAGGCTAGATCTATCATGTGTTTGCTTGGATCTAATGAAACCTAGATGTTAATTATGTGTTGATTACTTGTTTATGGTTGTATTAGATGAATGATTTCAATGTTAGGCTTAAGAAAACTGGCAGATCTCCATTGTGTAACATGCTTGAATGTCTTAGGAAACATGAACCGATGTGTACTACGTTTTATTTGTTGTATTTAATGCATGAGCAAATTCTAGTGATCCCATGTTAGGAGCTTCTTAGCTGGCTCGACATAGGAGTGAAGTAGGCGCTCATAGGATTGGGGAAGTAAGTACGCCACCCCATGAATGGTATTAAGGAATACAATCCATCATCCACGCAACTATAACAAGTAATTAACGTGTAAAAGATATCTAGGGAGTAGTGAAATCTAAGTAAACACAATTCTCCCACATATTGCTCACAACTTTAGTATAATTTAGTTTATTTTCATTTCTAGTATTTTATTTTGATTGCATCTTAGTTTTGGGTTAGTTGATTAGCAACTAATTCTGCCAACTTCTTCAAAACCCGAGATTTTTAATTGCTTCCATAAAAATATAAAAAATACAAAAAGAATCATCCCTCATCTCTAGACCTTGATGTTACAACTAGAGAGTCAACCCGATTACGCCTATTTCAATTCTCTCTACGTGATCAAGCTAGTCAATGGCTTGAACGTTTACCCGCGAGATCCATCACCTCATGGGATGATCTCACCACTCGTTTCCTTGCTCAATTTTTCCCACTGGGGAGAACTACCAAGCTTAGAAATGACATCTTGATGTTCCAACAACGTCAATGTGAAACTCTTTATGAAGCATGGACTCGATTCAAGGACTTACTTCAAAAAGTCCCTCATCATGGCATAGATCTTTGGCTCCAAGTCCAAATCTTCTATGACCATATCGATCTCTCCACAAGGCGAGCCATTGACCAATCGGCCGGTGGTAAGCTACGTGATCTAAGTGCGGAACAATCATGGGAACTCATAGAAGATCTTGCTCTCTATGACAACGAAAGTTGGAATGATCCCCGTGATTTGAACAAAATGGTCAAGGCAATATCTTTGCCTTCGAACAACTCTAGCACTCCCGACCGTAGGATCATGGAACTTGAGGACCAAGTCAAGTTTCTCATGAAATCTTACGAAGCTCCTAAGCCTTCAAGCCAAGTGAACAAAATCACTTCTTCATGCGAATTATGTAGTGGTCCCCATGACACTCATGATTGTGTGGAACTCCCCGGAACAGCTTTTGCGGACTACGCATCCTCGCGTACCGACGAAGCTGGAGATAAGTGGTACACTTTCAAACCCGAGCCAAACCCTTACGGTGATTCCTACAACCCCTCTTGGAAAAATCACCCAAACCTTAGGTGGAAACAAAATCAAGCTAATTCTTCCAATCCGCCTAATCGTTACCAACCAAACGGTCCACCCTCCAACCGTACTTTCAACAAAAATCCTTCTAACAACTATGGTAGTACCAACAATCTTAAAGGATTAATGTCTAAGTTCATGGCATCTCAAGAGGCTAGCAAAGCTAGGTTTGAAACCGAATTCAACCAACAACAAATGGAGATGACCAACAAGATAGACAACTTGTTGAAAGCCCTCAACAACCAAGCGTTAACTACACCTATGTCACACCCCCAGAATCGGGTCCAGGGAAGCATACATGTACCTGGGGTGTAACTCAATTGGTACCACAACACAAGTAGAAAAATGGTATTTACTTCAATCATTTGGAATAAAATTGTTTAACCAAAAGTATTGGATTTACATCGTTAAAAATAGTGCGGAAGTAGGCCCTTAAAATAGTTTAAAACGGTCCCCAAATGAATAATCAGAGTCTTCTATGACCATGTCATGCCCTGCCAAAACCTCCTGTAGCATGCCATTGGTTAAATACCTGAAAATACATGCTAAAGTGTCAACACTAGGTTGGTGAGTTCATAGAGTCTTGTGAAAAAGAATGTAATGCATATGAATAAAGATTTCTCAGCAAAGGCCTCGTAAATCCACTCAGTTCCAAGTCCCGCCATAAGAGACTTGTAACCTGTGTGTTTACGACCCACTGCCAAAAGTAATATGTTTGGTTTGTGTGAACAAAAGTAATAAGATTGATGCAAAGACATCGTAATTCAGTAATAAATCAGTAATAAGGTTTATAAAAACCATCAGTAAATAGCTTTAATCGTATGTACAATTGCCCAAGTATAAAGTAAAGTAATAAGATTTCAGTCATAAAAACTACATTGTCCCTTAAGCTCATGACCCCGAAGCTAGACGTTACTTGGCCCCAAATGAGTGTTTACCAGACACTCTAAAGATATTAGACATGAAATGCATCCGTAATTCCGTTGGAGCAACCCAAATACGGATGGAGGAGTCACCCTCAATAGATCTATTCACTCACTCTCGCTCGTACTTTAATTAACGGTCCATGATAATAAAGGGGACTTGTCAAGACGTGGTAATAAGGCAACTTAAACAATGTAAGGCATTTAATACTTTGGCATTGTACAAAAATAATTAAAGCAGCGTATTCTCCCCCAGAAGTAATTCGAATCGTATAAAAGTATGAAACAAGTATTTGAGCATGTATCTCCCCCAAAGAGTTTATAAAGTAATTAAACAAGTAAAAGTGGGGCTATGACTCACCTTGAAATGATGATACAATAATGGTAAAATGATCGGGACAATAAGGCGCGAACACTAGCCGCAACCTAATATGAGTGGAAATGATCTACTTTAGATCATGAAATGATGTAATGAATGCACATGCACATGATGCCTATACCACTCATAACTTGAAAATACTTGTTATTGTCAAAGTAATATGTTTTTCCATAACTTGGAAAAAAGTAAGTCTAACTAGACTTATAAAACTAGTAGTAATATATATATATATATATATATATATATATATATATATATATATATATATATATATATATATATATATATATATATATATATATATATATATCGTATATATAAATGGTAGTGTTGAATTCCTTGCTTTGAAAACCTTGAAATAACGTTTAATAGTCATATAAATAAGCTTGTAATCATAAGTACTTCGATGGTTAAGAATTTGGCACTTTGGTAGTATTTCTAGAAAATCTAGGATTTAGTACGTAGAAGTATTATTATTTCTATTATTGACAAAATGGTCTCACAAAACTAGTCGCGAAATAGTGAATATTAAGAGTTAGGAATGAAGCTCTGTAGTTCTAAGAAGATTTTCACCATATCTAAAAAGTCACATAAGTTAAGTTTGTCTATACGGGTCTCGATCATAAAGGAAAATAGCCGTCAAGTGAGGTGTTTGGGCTGTTTTGGCAAATTCTGGGCAGTTTTCGGGAAAGTTTGGAAGACCAAAAGTTGTTCGTTATAAATGCTTTTGACAAACGGTTGGATGTTTTGGAAACTAGGCTAGGTGAACTAACTTTTTGTCAATGATGTAAAGTTTCCAGAAATGGGTTTATCAATAAGATAAATGGCTCTAAACATGTTGTATTACAAAAGTAGTTTTTCTATACTTAGGATTATTTTGCTAAAAAGCTGGTGGAAATAAATAGAGTTTCGTCGATTTTGAAACGTGTATATCTTGGTCGTTATAAGCTTGTTTTCTACGTTCTTTATATCCCCGGAATCGTGGGACAACATACTAATATATTTTTGATAAGTCGGGATGGCTAGATCAAGTTTTACACCTCAGATTGGCCCTTGAAAATCGTGGGACAGCAAGTAAAATTTTCAGAAAATAGTTTTCGTCGTAAAACTTGCAAAAATCGTATCTCCTGCGTTATAAACTCGTTTTAATCCGTTCTTTCGCCCACGGCTTCGTTTTTGAAAGTATTTTCTAAATCTCTAGCCCAATGTTACCCGGAAACCCCTGAGTTTTCTGGATTTTTCATTTTGGGACAGTAGGTTTCTATACTTGTTTAAAAATCAATTATAAGGTTCCAAACTAGTTTTTAATCCACCCAAATCACTTCCAATAACCATAAATCTAGCCTATTCCTACCATACTCCTTCTTAAGGTGTCATGGGTTCTTAAACATCATCAAACAACTAGATCTAACAAGGGTTTCCATTTCTAGAGTTTATAAGATATATATATATGTATAAATGAGTGGTATAACTAGCATATGCATGTAGATCTTGTATGGAAATCATATAATCATGAAAATAACTTGAAGAAATTATGAAAAAGAGTTTGACAACTTACTTTAAAAGATTAGTGAGCTTTGGAGATGAAAACTTATAAAACCTTGAGTTTTTATTTCAAAACCCTAACAAGGATTATCAAATGAGCTAGAATATGGCTTGATCTTCAAAAATCAATGGATTTTGGTCTTGTTTTGATTTTGGGTCGTGAGTTTGATGAAGAGAGGAAAAGAAATGCATTTTTTCTTGTTAAATGACAAGTCTTGATGTTTTTAGATAAATATCTAAATCTTGATGGCATAATGGTAAATAATTGATCAATTAGAAGTAACCATGTGATTCGTAGCTAGGAGGGGGGGCACATGGTGGTTTTGGGATGAGTATGTAAGAAGCTTGGTGTTATTTGGTTCACGGAGTCGGTTTTGGTTCCGATAATCGCTAATCGTAAAGTGTTAAACCGCGAAATGTAAATCCGGGTATCGTAAAAATATGAAACTTGAAAGAATGACTAAACTTGTCAAAATACTCCATAATAAAATATAAAATGAATGGTAGGTTCCATCGGGTTGCATAAACGCTGTTAAAACTGGAAACGCGGGTTAAAAACGCGAAATTCGCTGAACTGAAAAACGTAAAATTCCAAAACTTTTAGAATTGTCGTAAAATGAGAGAAAATCATATTTCTATCGTTTAGAATGTTTTATGGACATATCGGGATGCTGGAACGACGTTTAAACCCAAAAGTAAATCTCGGACACGGCTTCGTGATTTTTGCAGAAATGATCTGACGAGTGCCAAACTCTCGGATTATCATTAAAATAGTTTAACTTACGAGAATATGAAATAAAAATTTTAGAGATGAATAGTTAAAATGAATAGTAATAGTGAATAGTAGAAATGAATAGTAACTTCCCGGGATGAAAAATGAAATTTCGACGTTTGAAAAAGGACATGAAATTACGAGTTGTGACATTCTTCCCCTCTAAAAGGAACTTCGTCCCGAAGTTCAGTTTGTGTTGGTCTCTGAAGTGGTATTGGTGAAAAGATGATAATGTTCGAGAATTCCAGCGAACTTTCACGATAGGAATTCGACTTCGCTTCAACTATTCGACCTTACAGTCCATGATTTCTACTGGTTTTCCTACAAGGTTCAAGTCTGATGGCCACTAGGCCTACTTTGTCTGAAATATTAAATAGTCCAGTGTATATCGGGTTTAACTTTCTGAATTTTTTTCTGAATGGTATCATACCTTTCCTAGGCAGGACTTTCAACATGAACTGGCTACCAACTTGAAGTTGTAATGGTTTACACTTATTGAACTTGTAACTGATTCTTGACTTGTAGGAAATTCCTGGTTATTTCATGAATGCTTACTGGACTAGTGAGTTGGGTTTTTCCAAATTTCAAATCGTCAATGGATGTTGGCACTTCGACCATAGAGTGCCTCAAATGGTGTAGTCTCTACGCTCGCGCGATAACTATGGTTGCAACTAAATTTGGTTTATGGTAAATGGTTAATTAGTCCAACCATTTCTAAAGTCAATCACTCATGCTCTGAGCATATCTTCCTATGTTTGAATCGATCTCAAATTCTGACCATTGGTCTGCAGATGATAGGTGGTGTGGTTCCAAAGGAATCTTAATGAAATCGCTAGGAGTTTGAGGTGAATCAAATTCTTCTATTAGGAATAATTGAAATGGATATCATGAATCTTGTGGAAAAACTTACAAGGTTAAGTCCGTCAAAGGGTGTTGTTGAAAATAATAGATTTGGATAAGGTTGTGATCCTTCGCAGGATGTCATGAATTGAGTCTTTCTCCACCTACGATGCTTAGTCTCCATTACTAAGATTTTCCCCAAGCTCTATGTCATCAAATCCCAAAATCCTAAATATATAAGTGATGTAATATAGTGATTGATTTTCAAAGTTTGTTTTGAGATTGTGTGTTTTGTTCATAAACCTTCCCTGAATAAATGAATTTACAACTTTAAGCAAACGGCTTTCCAAGTAACATTTTCTTGATGTTTCAAAATTTAATAGTTATGCAAGATAGGACAGTTTTCAACATAAGGTGGATAATATGGTTTACCAGAGATCGATGTTTAAAATTTCCTAACATTCAATAGTTTTGTAAAAGATTAACCAAAAGGGATTTGCTTATCACATTAAGTGCCTCAGAAAAGTATTTCTTACAAGATATATGTTTTGTATAACTGTAGTTTGGAGAAAAATCCATTTAAAAGTGAAAGTATTAAGATGATAAAATAGCCAGGTATGTATGTCTGCACAAATGCATAGGTGTCTAACATGTTTGAATAATATCTATTTGTGAGGACATGTTCAATCTATTGTCTCGGTTAAGAGGTTGGATTTATCTCTATGGTGTTGCTTAGTGAGCACTCGTATCGAAAATAGTCCTGTAATTCAGTCAAGCCAATACTTTCTAGATGATAGAATTTTTGGTGATCAGGCCAGTGATAGTGGTTCGAATAGTTTTGTGATATCCTGAGATTTCTGTTGAGTTATGAATGGTCTTAATGTACCAAGAGATTCTCCTTATAGATGGTATGGAAAGTCTTTCCTAGGGAGGTCATTAATAATATCCACTTATCAATATTGGGAGTAGTGAGGGATAAGTAACATAGGAATCTATAGAGTGTCACCTAATTCCTTATATGTATGGGGATGGGAAAGGAAATGATAGTGATGGTGAGAAGGGAAAAATATTGCGACAACTGCGACAAAATGAGATTGTGATAAAAGAAAATACTGTGATATAAGTGTATCGTGCATAGACGTGAAGATTCATGAGATGATATGACCAGTTGACGTGCTGCCAATCGGCGGTTCACGAAGTGATGAAAAGTATGAATGTTCTGACAACGAGAGTATACACACACAAAAATGAAACATTTGGAAATTGAGTAGAGAATTCAATCCAGACAAAATTTTATTAAAACTATTCTCAGTGTTGCAAAATTCATTTCTGAGTCAGACATAGGTGGTCAGCCTATATCTCACTATCCCGAGTTGAATATAGATGACCAGTCTATATCCCACCGAGGTTCCATGAATTTTGAAATACTCAGCTCAGTCATACTAAGACTATGTCCTTCACAAATACCAAGACGTTCTGAAAGACAAAAACAAGTGCCAAAACTCGAGGTCGAATGATGAACTATGCAAGGAAAAACATAACGCGGTGACATATATGATACGTGAACATGCTTATATGAAAGACAATTATAGTAATCACTATAATAAATGAATATAATATATCAGATAATGAGACACAAATCTCATCACCTATGTCAGCAACTAACCACAAATGAGGCTTCAGCTTGGCAGGCAGGCACGTGACGGTCATAGGGTTAAGTTTTCATGAAAGTAGCTATAGTCTAGGTTTTAAAAACACTTAGTTCGCTATAGCCAAAGATCTGATGCCAATCTGTCACACCCCCAGAATCGGGTCCAGGGAAGCATACATGTAGCTGGGGTGTAACTCAATTGGTACCACAACAAAAGTAGAAAAATGGTATTTAGTTCAATCATTTGGAATAAAATTGTTTAACCAAAAGTATTGGATTTACATCGTTAAAAATAGTGCAGAAGTAGGCCCTTAAAATAGTTTAAAACGGTCCCCAAATGAATAATCTGAGTCTTCTATGACCATGTCATGCCCTGCCAAAACCTCCTGTAGCGTGCCATTGGTTAATACATGAAAATATATGCTAAAGTGTCAACACGAGGTTGGTGAGTTCATACAGTCTTGTGAAAAAGAATGTAATGCATATGAATAAAGATTTCTCAGCAAAGGCCTCGTAAATCCACTCAGTTCCAAGTCCCGCCATAAGAGACTTGTAACCTGTGTGTTTACGATCCACTGCTAAAAGTAATATGTTTGGTTTGTGTGAACAAAAGTAATAAGATTGATGCAAGGCATCGTAATTCAGTAATAAATCAGTAATAAGGTTTATAAAAACCATCAGTAAATAGCTTTAATCGTATGTACAATTGCCCAAGTATAAAGTAAAGTAATAAGATTTCAGTCATAAAAACTACATTGTCCCTTAAGCTCATGACCCCGAAGCTAGACGTTACTTGGCCCCAAATGAGTGTTTACCAGACACTCTAAAGATATTACACATGAAATGCATTCGTAATTCCGTTGGAGCAACCCAAACATTGATGGAGGAGTCACCCTCAATATATCTATTCACTCACTCTCGCTCGTACTTTAATTAACGGTCCATGATAATAAAGGGGACTTGTCAAGACGTGGTAATAAGGCAACTTAAGCAATGTAAGGCATTTAATACTTTGGCATTGTACAAAAATAATTAAAGCAGCGTATTCTCCCCCAGAAGTAATTCAAATCGTATAAAAGTATGAAACAAGTATTTGAGCATGTATCTCCCCCAAAGAGTATATAAAGTAATTAAACAAGTAAAAGTGGGGCTATGACTCACCTTGAAATGATGATACAATGATGGTAAAATGATCAGGACAATAAGGCGCAAACACTAGCCGCAACCTAATATGAGTGGAAATGATCTACTTTAGATCATGAAATGATGTAATGAATGCACATGCACATGATGCCTATACCACTCATAACTTGAAAATACTTGTTATTGTCAAAGTAATATGTTTTTCCATAACTTGGAAAAGAATAAATCTAACTAGACTTATAAAACTAGTAGTAATATATATATATATATATATATATATATATATATATATATATATATATATATATATATATATATATATCGTATATATAAACGGTAGTGTTGAATTCCTTGCTTTGAAAACCTTGAAATAACGTTTAATAGTCGTATAAATAAGCTTATAATCATAAGTACTTCGATGGTTAAGAATTTGACACTTTGGTAGTATTTCTAGAAAATCTAGGATTTAGTACGTAGAAGTATTATTATTTCTATTAGTGACAAAATGGTCTCGCAAAACTAGTCGCGAAATAGTGAATATTAAGAGTTAGGAATGAAGCTCAGTAGTTCTAAGAAGATTTTCACCATATCTAAAAAGTCACAAAAGTGAAGTTTGTCTATACGAGTCTCGATCATAAACGAAAATAGCCATCAAGTGAGGTGTTTGAGCTGTTTTGGCAAATTCTGGGCAGTTTTCGGGAAAGTTTGGAAGACCATAAGTTGCTCGTTATAAATGCTTTTGACAAACGGTTGGATGTTTTGGAAACTAGGCTAGGTGAACTAACTTTTTGTCAATGATGTAAAGTTTCCAGAAATGGGTTTATCAATAAGATAAACGGCTCTCAACATGTTGTATTACAAAAGTAGTTTTTCTATACTTGGATTATTTTGCTAAAAAGCTGGTGGAAATAAATAGAGTTTCGTCGATTTTGAAACGTGTATATCTTGGTCGTTATAAGCTTGTTTTCTACGTTCTTTATATCCACGGAATCGTGGGACAACATACTAATATATTTTTGATAATTCAGGATGGCTAGATCAAGTTTTAAACCTCAGATTGGCCCTTGAAAATCGTGGGACAGCAAGTAAAATTTTCAGAAAATAGTTTTCGTCATTAAACTTGCAAAAATCGTATCTCCTTCGTTATAAACTCGTTTTAAACCGTTCTTTCGCCAACGGCTTCGTTTTTGAAAGTATTTTCTAAATCTCTAGCCCAAAGTTACCCGGAAACTCCTGAGTTTTCTGGATTTTTCATTTTGGGACAGTAGGTTTCTGTACTTGTTTAAAAATCAATTATAAGGTTCCAAACTTGTTTCTAATCCACCCAAATCACTTCCAATCACCACAAATCTAGCCTATTCCTACCATACACCTTCTTAAGGTGTCATGGGTTCTTAAGCATCATCAAATAACTAGATCTAACAGGGGTTTCCATTTCTAGAGTTTATAAGATATATATATATATATATATATATATATATATATATATATATATATATATATATATATAGATATATATATATATATATATATATATATATGTGTGTGTGTGTGTGTGTGTGTGTGTGTGTGTGTGTGTGTGTGTATAAATGAGTGTTATAACTAGCATATGCATGTAGATCTTGTATAGAAATCATATAATCATGAAAATAACTTGAAGAAATTATGAAAAAGAGTTTGACAACTTACTTTGAAAGATTAGTGAGCTTTGGAGATGAAAACTTATAAAACCTTGAGTTTTTATTTCAAAACCCTAATAAGGATTATCAAATGAGCTAGAATATGGCTTGATCTTCAAAAATCAATGGATTTTGGTCTTGTTTTGATTTTGGGTCGTAAGTTTGATGAAGAGAGGAAAAGAAATGCATTTTTTCTTGTTAAATGACAAGTCTTGATGTTTTTAGATAAATATCTAAATCTTGATGGCATAATGGTAAATAATTGATCAATTAGAAGTAACCATGTGATTAGTAGCTAGGAGGGGGGGGCACATGGTGGTTTTGGGATGAGTATGTAAGAAGCTTGGTGTTATTTGGTTCACGGAGTCGGTTTTGGTTCCGATAATCGCTAATCGTAAAGTGTTAAACCGCGAAACGTAAATCCGGGTATCGTAAAAATATGAAACTTGAAAGAATGACTAAACTTGTCAAAATACTCCATAATAAAATATAAAATGAATGGTAGGTTCCATCGGGTTGCATAAACGCTGTTAAAACTGGAAACGCGGGTTAAAAACGCGAAATTCGCTGAACTGAAAAACGTAAAATTCCAAAACTTTTAGAATTGTCGTAAAATGAGAGAAAATCATATTTCTATCGTTTAGAATGTTTTATGGACATATCGGGATGCTGGAACGACGTTTAAACCCAAAAGTAAATCTCGGACACGGCTTCGTGATTTTTGCAGAAATGATCCGACGAGTGCCAAACTCTCGGATTATCATTAAAATAGTTTAACTTACGAGAATATGAAATAAAAATTTCAGAGATGAATAGTGAAAATGAATAGTAATAGTGAATTGTAGAAATGAATAGTAACTTTCCGGGATGAAAAATGAAATTTCGACGTTTGAAAAAGGACATGAAATTACGAGTTGTGACAACCTAGGAAGGACACTAGGGATGCCAATAACGGAATCCAAATTAAGAACCCCTCATCATCCAAACATGTCCACTTTGTCATTGTTGTCACCATTAAGCCAAAAGATAAGGATATAGAAGAAAGTGACAAAGATGAAGTTGAAGTAGAAACCGATACTAGGGATGAAATTAGGGAAGTTGAGGTTAATAAGGGAGAGGAGCTAGAGGAAGTAGAGACTATAGAAAATCACTTTGATAAGTTGCCCACCAAGGATGAACAGGAATACCATAAGGATTTATTCGATGGCCCCGAGACACCATATATCCTTGGCACACCCCTTATCAAAATGGGAGACCCCTCTAACATCAACATACCAAGCAAAATCGGGCATATACATATATGGAAAGCTTATATCAATCCTAAATCTCCTGTAAACATCATGACTAGGACTTATTACAATTGGGTGATGAAGAAACAACTTGATTATAGGATGATGCCCAATAAGAATTTGATAAGTAATTTTGTAGGAAGAGTGAAGGGATTGCATGTGATTGTAGGTAATTTCACCTATGAGATCGATTTTATGATAGTAGAAGATACTCGTCCGGTGATAGATGATTGCCTAAGCCAAGTAATATTCGGAAAACCATTTGTTGAGGCCACTAAGATGAGTTATGATCCGACTTTAGGGATAGTTAGGTTCAAGGGAGAGAATGATGAGATTGCCTACCAAATGCCCTATAAGATTGAGCAATACCGCCTTCTCTCTAACATAGAAAAGGAACACAAACAAGCAGCTTACTATAGGAATGATGAGGATAGACGTAGAGGAGTAGAGTATGTGATGAATAGGATGCTTGGTTTCTACAAAGAATGCTTGCAATTAGGTCCGGAGTACAAAACTGGTTTAGAAGACGACCTAGAGAGTGGAACCAATGATGAGGTCACGTAGCAACCCATGACCTTGAGTCTAGCTACAAGACTCGTAAATAAAGAAAAGCGCTTCTTGGGAGGCAACCCATGTTTTGTGTGATTTTTATTTTGTTTGTTTGTTATTTGCTTCCGTATGCATGCTTTATTTTTATTGTTGGTAGATCATGTTTCAAAAATAAAATGGTGAAAATACTTTATTTTGTTGTTTGGCCTAGTCTTAACTTCATCCAAAGGTATTTTTGCAAAAGATAAGTGTAAGGGGAAACCCCAAATATGTTTTTAAGAAACAAAACCGATCATGATTCTCCACAATATTAAGTGAACATGTATATTCGTAATTGTTAGAGTCAAATGCTTGTATCAAGTCATAATGATGTTTTGCAGGATTTTCCAGGAAGTAGGACGAAGTTTTTCCAGAAATTTTCCGGAAACTTAACATAAGAATTTCTGCAGGTCACTTATGACGGCGTCACGAGTTTACTCTTGATGGCGTCACGTGTAAAATTCTGGAAATTTTACCAGTTTTGTTTTTCTAATGGAGTCTTAAAGTTTTTGTTGAATTATTAGTTTTATAATCTCCAGGAAATCTGCAAACATCATTCCACAAGCATTATATCTTATTTTGTTTTCTAGGATTTATTAGCATATGTAGATTGCCGCCGATTTTATGCAAGGTTGCCTTGTCTGTTTTCTCATGTTTTACAGGTTATGTATGACAAGAAGATGATTTATATTCTGGAAGGGAAGCTTTGATTGTTCATTTTCTTGGAGGAAGATCTAACCTGACCACCTTATTATCCATACCGAGCGAATCAGGAAAGTATTTGATTTCATTTGTTTTACTTATTTCACTTTTACATTCTTTACTTGAACATTGGGGACAATGTTCATCCTAAGTGTAAGGGGAGAGTAAAAAGATGATACCTTACAGATACACTTTCGCTTGAGTTTGTTTGTTTGATAGTAGATGTGTAATAAAACTGTAAGAAATACTTGTTAGTGCAATTTTAGCGCCAAATTTAAAATTTCTTACAACATTTAGGAGTGAAACTTTAGCCTTAGCAAGCGTCTCATGGATAGGAGATTGTATGACTAGCACAAAACCGTACAATTCAGAAAAATTTTCCACCCAAATATGTGAGGTTCGCCTTTAGATTTGATAGGAAAAGCATTTACTATTAGTGCTTATGAGTGTACCGGTAGCATTTAGATTCTAGAACTTGCGTTAGTGATGCATCCCGAGACCGCTAGTGAGACTACATTCGTGTGGTAGGATTTACTACATGATAAGAGGCATTAGGATCACCCTTGTGTTAAACCCGTATCATAATTACTTGACCATTTAAGTCATATTACTTGGCTAGTTAAGTCAACTAATTTTTCCCACACCTTAGCGTTGTACTCATTTTTAGTACACGAAACCCCTAGTATACCCCTCCGAGCCTATCTTTTCGTTTCTAACTTTAAGCATCTTACTTAAAGGAAGAATTTGTTACACCCCACTTAAATGTACACCCAAATCACCTTAGCCTTCCGTGTATGCACTCATCTTTAGTGCATTATTGTTATTTGTTAAACCCTAAGTTAATTATCTAATTGGTTACATGGTTGCTAAGTCGAGTCATATCCTTGTACATATTGTTTTGGGACGATTGGGACTCATGGGTAAAAGTACTTATTTTATGGAGTAATGGGAAGAACATCATATTATTACCCCCGTATGTGCGTTAATCTTAAAATTACTCCAAGTGTTTTAATTTTCTTAATTCGAGTCATTAGATTAGTTTATTGTAAAGTATGTAAAAATTCAAGTGTAAGGGGAATTTTCATTCCCTATGATGTGTTATTTTGGATGGTAGGGTAAGAGTGTATGCAAAAAAAAAAAAAAAAAAAAAAAAAAAAAAAAAAAAAAAAAAAAAAATCCAGAAAAAACAAGAAAAAGAAAAAAAAAAGAAAAAGAAAAAAGAAAAAAAACATACGGACTACCATCCCTTTTTATTCTATGCTCATTTTATATTTTTGTTATTTTTCATTTATTAGCTTAAGTCGAGTCTAGTGTTGGCTTAGCAACGCCATATTGTACATGTAATTGACCAAGATTGTTAACTCGCCACCAGTAAAGACTGCCTATATCCAACAAAACCGTGTATTTCATATCCCTACACCTAACGTTACAACCCTTTAAAAGACCTCTTTGATAGTTTATCCTAGGTGCTTACGCCATGTGGTGGAGGTTTGATCCTCTCCCAAGCCTATGGTAATCTATTTTGCTATGACAGGTAGTGAGAGATGTTTTCCATTTCCATATTGTGATATTACTTTATTGCATCCGAGAGATGTGAGTATCTAAACACTATTTGTGAGGTGCTAGTGTATGACCTCCGTGCTTGTCTTTGGTCTTTAGTGGAACGATTATTTGTTGTAATTACTTTTATATTAGTGTTAAATGACCCCTAACTTGTATTTTGACTAGAATAAAAGCGCATTTGCTTGAGGACAAGCAAATCTCAAGTGTAAGGGTATATGATGAGGCGAAAAATGAACCACTTTTAGGGGGTCATTTAAGCCTGGAATTGAATTTATTTGATCAAATATTACCCTAAATCATTCTTTTTGTGATTTTAGGTACTTTGGGAGTGAATTCTGGAAAAGGAAGCAATTCGGACGTTTTTGGAGCATAAAAGTGAAGAAAACGCCAAAGACTTAATTTTCCATGCTGAGAACAGTACCTGACGGCGTCAAGAGGAAGATCCTGACGGCGTCAAGAGTAAAAACCATGACGACCCAGTGCAAACCTGAAGGCGTCACAAGAAGGGCGTCAAGAGTTAATTTGGTGACGGCCTGCACAAGGGAAACACATGACGGCGTCAGACCCAGATCTAGGCAGTCCGAGGAACTATTTGGCGGCGAGATGACGGCGTCAGACATTTGTTCTTGACACCGTCACCTATCAAAATCTATATATAGTTTTCTATTTTTCATTCATAAAAGAGGAACTTGTGTGGAGAAACTAGGGCCGAACTTTGTAAACCCTAGGTCATATTTTACAGTGTTTTCAAGGGTTTTCACCCCTTGAATCCTTTCATGTTCTATTGAGATAAGTCTTCTCTTAATTCAATCAATATGTCTATGTGTTGGTTGATTATATCTTATGCTTGTCTTAATTTCAACATGCTAGGCTAGATCTATCATGTGTTTGCTTGGATCTAATGAAACCTAGATGTTAATTATGTGTTGATTACTTGTTTATGGTTGTATTGGATGAATGGTTTCAATGTTAGACTTAAGAAAACTGGCAGATCTCCATTGTGTAACATGCTTGAACGTCTTAGGAAACATGAACCGATGTGTACTAGGTTTTATTTGTTGTATTTAATGCATGAGCAAATTCTAGTGATCCCATGTTAGGAGCTTTTTTGCTGGCTCGACAAAGGAGTGAAGTAGGCGCTCATAGGATTGGGGAAGTAAGTACGCCACCCCATGAATGGTATTAAGGAATACAATCCGTCATCCACGCAACTATAACAAGTAATTAACGTGTAAAAGATATCTAGGGAGTAGTGAAATCTAAGTAAACACAATTCTCCCACATATTGCTCACAACTTTAGTATAATTTAGTTTATTTTCATTTATAGTATTTTATTTTGATTGCATCTTAGTTTTGGGTTAGTTGATTAGCAACTAATTCCGCCAACTCCTTCAAAACCTGTAACAACCCGCATTTTCAGGACATTTCTCCTATTAACTATTCATCAGTTACTATTCATCATTTACTATTCACCGGTCACTATTCATCATTTTCGGAGTCAGTTTGTGATTCCAAGAAGCGTTCAAAAATTTTACTATTCATGTGACACTATTCATTTCCGGAAGGAAATCGCTATTCACGATTGCCGTTCATTTCATCATAAACTGAGTTTACGAGTCTTCAAATTCGCGTAACCAATGTGGTTTAGCTGCAAATTCATGCTTCATTCATTAATGACACATCATATAGACTGGAATAGTCTACACATCATCAGTACTTTAGGCCCTACACAGATATGCATTATTTCTATATACGTATGTTTAATTTGTAATTAACGTTACCACTCAGTTTTTACTAGGAACGTATACCCAATACTCCCGACTACGATCCTAACATATTTTCATACTTATTATAATGATATAAAAATTATATTATTAATTTACCCGGTGTTTTGAAATCAATTACTATATTTTACGTTCGGAGCTTATTACTCCATCGGGTTGCGAAATTTCAACACGATAATTATTTCAACACCCGATTCTCATCAGGAATATTATTTTACAACTTTTACAACTTCGTCGTATTTTATTTCACCTCGTTAACAATTATTTCAAGATAACTCGGTACCCGATAACACCTAATGTATACACCAAACCAACTAATACATACATATCTAGACATAAACATTTATTAGCCACCAACAAGCCTCCTTATTTCACTCCTTTTGCCCCCCCCCCCCCCCTTGGACCAAGACCAAGACCACATTAATTGTAATTGACCAAGACTAAATATATATACACATATCTCTATCATTTTCTCATTACTTTCATATATACTTCACCAACAAAACTCTCTCTTTTCTTCCTTTCTTCTTCACAATTTCGGCCAACCATCAAGAACCAAGGGAAAACCATAAACTTTCAAGATCCAAGTGTCTATCAAGTTCTAATCATGATCTAGTTGGGGTTTTGTGGTAAAAACCCTAGGTTATTATACATTTTCTCCTCAAAATCACCTCAAATATTCAAGTAAGCTTCAAGAACACTTTTGATCTTTTCATACTTTCAATTACTTTATATTTTTATGTATTTTCAAGAAATAATAGTTGGTAATGCAACTTACGTATGTTTTAAATACCACTTCGCACATAAACTATCTTTAACAATAGATCTATAATTTTTACAAGTAATCTCATGAGATCCACCAAGATTGGTGATGTTTAGGACCCCATGACACCCTAAGAAGGTGTATGGTAGGATTGGGTATTTGTGAAGTTGATTTGAGATAGTTTGGTTAAGCCTTGAACAAGTTACAAACTAGAAAAGTTGATTTTTACAAACTATATAAAGGTTCTGTCCCTATTTACAAAACGTGGGAAAATCAGTGGGTTTTGGGTAACTTTGGACCAAAGATTTAGAAAATGCATTCCGAGACGAAACTATGGCCGAAAACGGGGATAAAAACGAGTTAATAACGAAGGAGATATGATTTTCCGAATATTAACAACGAAAAATACTTTCAAATATAGGTTCTGTCCCAAATCGCCAATTTCAGAAAACTCAGGGGTTTCCAGGTAACATTGGGTTAGATATTCAGGAAATACTTTCAAAAACGAAACCGTGGCCGCTTGAATCACTAAAATCCGAGTTACGACGAAAAAGATATGCTATTTTCAATTTTAACGACGAAAACTATTTTCTGAAAAATAGCTTGCTGTTGAACAGTTTTCATGGACTGTTTCGAGACGTAAAACTTGATCTAGCCGTCCCGACTTATCAAAAATATATTAGTACGTTGTCCCACGATTCCGGGGATATAAAGAACGTAGAAAACGAGCTTATAACGAAAAAGATACAAGCGTTTGAACATAGACGATTTTTACAAATTTCCATCAGCTTTTCTATTATTATTTTGCCACAAAACTGTCTTTGCGAGACACCACTTTCTTGGCTGTTTTTCTCCATGATCGGATCAATTTGAGTCCGAGCCGTAGTTTTATGAAATCAAGATCTTCCAACAAGCTTTTCAAATCAATTGGCCGTTCGTCGAATAGACTTATAACGAATAAACTACGACCTCATCTATATACCCAATAAACTATATATATTTTGACAGCTTTTACTATAATGAAATTTTCTAAGTATTGAACATAATACTTTCAAGTAACAACAATAAGAGTCGATTTTCTCATCGATCGAGATCCGTATCGCCAAAAGTTAAATGACACGACTTCAAGATATTGTTACAAGGTTTTCAAAAACACCGAGTTTTATTACTAACCATTAACGTACAACATTTCACGACTTGTTTTGCGAGGCCATTTTGGGCATTTTTTTTCAAGTAATGAAAATGTTATTTTTGCGACAAAAACCTTATAATTACCGATAGAACACCAAACAAGGATCGTGGAGTACCGTTTCAACATATTTATATGAAAAGTGGTTATTAACCTAACGAGACGTCAAAAATGTATTTTTCGACGATAAACATTATTTTCAAATTTCACGAGTGGTATCGATAACATACGTATTTGCATGTGTAGCGTCATTTCATTTCTTACATTAGATCATATCATTCATATTAGGTTGCGGTTAGAGATCGTGCCTCATTTCTGTGTATTCATTGTTGTCATCATAGCTATTGCACCAGGTGAGTTCATAACCCCTACTTTTACTTGTTTCATAACTGTTTTGGGGGAAGATACATGCTCTTTACTATTTAAATTCAATACTTGTTTTACTTGAATGCGATTCATTTTCTCAAACATTACTGGATGGTTGAAATACTTGATTGATTATTTGAATACATTATGAATTACTTATTCCATCCTTGATTTCTTTCTTATGAACACAAGTTCTTGCTTTTGCGGACATAAATACAAAACTGTTACTTTGCCTGAGTTACCTATTACTGCCACTGAAGTCCCCTTTATCATGAACCGTTAATTACATGCGTGTGAGCGCGAATGCTGTGGATAGATCTATTTGGGTTGACACTCCGTCCGAGTTGGTCGCGCCAACCTGTCAAACGGGCGCATATCATTCGGATTACTTCCGAGTGTCTGGCAAACACTTAATTGGGGCATTTTATGCTTGATTCCATACGATTACGTCGAGCTTCGGGGTCATGAGCTTAGGCACTGTATACCTTATTTTTGGCTGTGACATGGTATTTGTTATATTGTCTTGCCTTCCGCAAAATACTTGTTTACGGAAAATACTTGATTACTGAAAATACTGGTTTACGGAAAATACTTGATTTCTGGAAACACTTGTTTACGGGAAATACTTGTTTACTTAAAACTATGAACTCACCAGCTTTATGCTGACGTTTTAGCATGTATTTTCAGGTTTTAAGCAATGGCACGCTACTGGAGGTTTTGGCAGGGCATGGCATGGTCATAGAAGACTCTGATATTCTTATGGGGACCGTTTTAAACTATTTTAAGGGCTTACTTCCGCATAAATTTTAAACAATTCAAATTCAATGCTTTTAGTTAAACAATTTTAGTCTAAATGATTGAAGTGAAAACCAATTTTGTACTTGTGCTGTAATACCAATTGAGTTACACCCCAGCTACTTGTATGCTTCTGCTGGACCCGATTCTGGGGGTGTGACAAAACCCGAGATTTTTAATTGCTTTCATAAAAATATAAAAAATGCAAAAAGAATCATCCCTCATCTCTAGACCTAGTCTTTAGGTTTTCTAATCCTAGTGACACTATTCCTAGCTGAACGACCAATCCCCCGGTACTTGTCATTATATTATACTACATCGATCAGGTACACTGCCTGGTGGGGGTTGTAAGCTTCTCGAGATCCCTCGAGAGGTAAAGCCTGGTGCAATCCCTACGCATCAGAGACGAAGAAGAAGGGGTAGTCGGAGCCATTGGTCCATCGGTTATAACACCACTCCTAGCCGTAATTGCTTTTGCATCACCCCTCGGGTTAGCAATTGTGTTGCTCGGAAGAGAACCAGACGTCGATGCTTGATTCATCTGAATAAAACTGCTCATCATTTGCTTAAGCTCATTCGTTTGTCGAGTCATGGTTGTGTCGATCTCCTTCTTAAGTTCAACCCTCATGTTGTTGATTTGATTTTGCATTGCTCGAATGTTAACATCATTTGTTTTCATGTAATTAGCAAGCTTAGGAGAAGGTTGTGGTGGTTGATAAACTTGTTGGGGTGGAGGGACTTGATAATTGGTTCCACGGTTTTGATTGTTACCTTGGTTATTTTGAGGATAACGGTTTTGATTAGTTTGCACGGGTGGAAACCCAGGTGGACTTGTTTGGTTAGTACGAAAACCTTGGTTTTGATTGTAGTTTACGGCTGCTATGTTAGCATTATAAACTTGGCCATTGGTGGCTTGACAATCATAATACGGATGGGGTCCACCACAAATCACACATTTTTCATTAACAGCTTTAACGGGCTCGGGTTTTTGGTTCTGCAACTTAAACTCTTTCATCATACAACGGATAGCGTCGGTAAGTTCGGCCAATTCCGATGATTGGACCGACGAAAAGAAGGAGGAGTAAAAGAAGTCACTTTCGAAACATTCGGTCTGTTACAAGAAGTTAGAACCTTAGATTTATTCTCGATGATCGATAAAATATCCCTAGGCGTACGATTCAAGATATTGCCACCGGCGGCTGCGTTTAAAGAATCTTGATCGTTTTGAGTCAAAGCATTATAAAACGTGTCGATTTGGTGTAACTCGGAGAAACCGTGGTGAGGGCATTTTCGAAGAAGATCCTTAAAACGTTCCCATGCCTCACCAAAGTTTTCATCAAAACGTTGTTGAAAATTAGTTATATCATTCTTAAGATTAGTCGTTTTGGACGGTGGAAAAAAATGATTAACAAATTTCGAGACGAGTTCTTCCCATGTGTGAATTGAACGAGGGGGTTCTTTTTCAAGCCAAATCCGGGCTGAACCCTCGAGTGAAAATGGGAACAACATTAATTAGATAGCATCGTGAGGGACATCCTTAAATTTCAAAGTCGAAGTTAACTTATTAAACCATCGGATGTGTTGATGAGGCGAAAAATGGTCCGTTTTTAGGGGGTCATTTAAGCCGGAATTCGAATTTATTTGATCAAATATTGCCCTAAATCGTTCCTTTTGTGATTTTAGGTACTTTGGGAGTGAAATATGGAAAAGGAAGCAATTCGGACGTTTTTGGAGCATAAAAGTGAAGAAAACGCCAAAGTCTTAATTTTCCATGCTGGGAACAGTAGCTGACGGCGTCAAGAGTAACTCCCTGACGGCGTCAAGAGCAAAATTCCATGACGATCCAGAAGAGATTTGACGGCGTCATGAAGGTAGGGCGTCAAGAGTAAAAGTCATGACGGCCTGGAAATGATTATGTCTTGACGGCGTCAAATGTAGATCAAGGCAGTCTGAGATTAGTTTTGGCGGCGAGGTGACGGCGTCACAAGCTTTGTCTTGACACCGTCAGACCCCTTTTCTTATATATAGTTTTCTAATTTTTCACATTTAAAGAGAGAAGTTTTGGGAGAAACCCTAAGTACGATTTTGGTGTAACTTTACAGGTTTTTCAAGGGTTCCAACCCCTTGATACCTTGCATATGTAATCAAGATAAGTGTTCTTTTAATTCAATCAATATGTCTATGTGTTGGTTGTCTATATCTTGTTCTTGTCTTAATTCCATCATGCTAGGCTAGATCTATCTTGTGTTTGCTTAGATCTAATGAAACCTAGATGTTAATTATGTGTTGATTACTTGTTTATTCTTGTCTTGGATGAATGATTTATATGTTAGGCTTAAGAAAACTGGCAGATCTCCAATTGGTAACATGCTTGAACGTCTTAAGAAACATGAACCGATGCGCACTAGGTCTTTATTGGTTGTATTTAATGCATGAGCCACTGTTTACAATCCCTATAGTTGTGATGGGCATGGTGTAGGAGGAGATAAGAGCTCATAGAATTGGGGAGTTAAGTGTGCCACCCCATGAATGGTATTAAGGAATACGATCCGTCATCCATACAATTATAACAAGTAATTAACATGTAAAAGATGTCTAGGGAGTAGTGAAATCTAAGTAAACACATTTTCTCCAATTACTGCTCACAACTTTAGTATAAATTAGTTTATTTTCATTTTTTAGTATTTTATTTTGATTGCATCTTAGTATTGGGTTAGTTGATTAGCAACTAATTCCGCCCAAATCCTTCAAACCCGAGATTTTAACTTGCTTTTCATAAAATATAAAAATACAAAAAGAATCTTCCCTCACCTTTAGAACTAGTATTTAGGTTTTCTAATCCTAGCGACACTATTCCTAGCTGAACGATCAATCCCCCGGTACTTGTCACTATACTATACTACAACGATCAGGTACACTGCCTGGTGGGGGTTATAAGCTTCTCAAGATCCCTTGAGAGGTAAAGCCTGGTGTGATTCCCACGTATCATGTGTGCGTGAGGATCGTCCCTCTCAAAACCGTGAAATTGTTTTGATGTGACAAGTTGAATCAATCCAGTTTTAAGTTCAAAATTATCGGAAAGGATTGGTGGTAAAACAATTGCATCCCCGTATCCCTCGGTGGGACACTGGAGCAATTCTTGCATAGTACGTTGATCGAAAGCCGGTTGTGGTCCCATCGGAGGGATCACATTGTTTTGAACACCACCCATCGGTGGGGGTCCCAAGTGTTGCTCGTTCGGGTTCATTTCCTCCATATTAGGAAAAAGAACTCGGTGTGTATGACGAAACAAACTTTCAGGATTTGAAAGCGGTGAAACAAGTCGTTTAGATGTTGAACGTGTGTTCATACACCACAAAAATCAAATTTTGAAAAATAAAAGGAAAATCAAATTTGAAAAGGAAAATCTTTTTGTATTTTTGTTTTTATAAAGCAAAATTCAAAAATTTAAACTTTTGTTTTTTTCTTTTTCTAACGTTACGTTAATCGTAAACCGTTTCCTTTAAATCTACTCGCGATGGAACGGGAGAGAAGAATGGATCTCTCTTCAGCTTGCAATTTAATGTCAAAGCTTCCGTGTTTTCCGTTTATTCGGTTGTAGAATCCAAAGTAATCCGATTAGCAATTAATTTCATGCGTTGTTATATTGAGATGCTTATTTGGTTTACAACGCCCACCCTTCAACGGGAGAGTCGAGGCTGTAACTTTATTATTTTTTTGGTATTTGTGAAAACACTTTAGAAAAAGTGTTTTTGATTTTTCAATTTTTTTGGTTTTTATAGAAAATATATACAAGAAAGGTTTTCAAAACACAATTTCGAAAAACGAAAACGAAAAATTCACTTCAACCTTCCCCGGCATCGGCGCCAAAATTTGATTCGTGAAAATCAATATATATTATAGTATAAGTATTACTCAAGAGATCCGCAAAGAAATACGGATAACCCGAGGTCGTAGTCCGTGTGAAGGATGAATGGAATTTCGAATTCCCGAATCGTGAAACGTGTCGTGAAAGTGGTAAAAAGTGATTTGATGATATTATACTAATGAATTCACAAATGAAGCACAAATGATCACTTAAGCACGTAATTCAAATAAGGCAACTAGAAACGTAACGTAAAATCAAAATCGTACGCTAAAATGTAAAATAAACGTTAACGTATAAAATAAAACGCGACTTTTAAGCTACACTACTCCTATGGACTTGAAAATAATTTTAAAAGTTAAAAATGATAAAAGAAAATTTTAAGAAAAAGAAAAATATTTTTTTGACTTTTTATTTATTTTTTATGAATTAAAAACTAATTATACTAATTAAAAATTAAAAGAAAATGCAAATAAGGTGAGAAAAATAAAAATTAAATTTTGAAAATTATAAAATAACTAAAAAGTAATTTTAAAACTAAAAACTAATTTTTTTTGGGTTTTTGTATAATTTTTTGGAATTAAAAACTATTAAATCTAATTAAAAATTCAAAATAAATTCAAAATAAATGGAAAAATGCAAAATAAATTTCTTAAAGTCTAAAATATATGAAAATAAATTTCTAAAATATTTTTGGATTTTTCTTGGCTTTTTCTGATTTTTTTGGACTTTTTGGTAATTAAAAAGTATTAAAAAGTGAATAAAAATAAAAATAAAATAGGAAAAATAGCAAATCAACTTGGAAAAATATGAAAAATTCAGGGAAATTCTAAAATATTATTTTAAAGCTAGGAAAATTTTGAAAATCGAAAAATGAGCACTGAAAATGCTAAATGGCTTAAAATCAGTTTATTCAAAGTGCTTATTAATAAGCAGAGTTGACCAGAATTGACCCCAAACTTTGACCAAGTTAATTTTTGACTCAAAAATACTTAATGAAACAGAATTCAGACCAAATTGAACTCAGACATTCAGAATGGGGCACAATTAGTTTCAAATAAGCAATTGGTGATAAGCAATAAGCACAAGCAGATAAACTAATGGTACAATCTCAATGGAAATAGCAATGATAGATGAAAGTAAGCTCAGATAATCAATAAAACTCCACTAGTGATCAACAAATCCAAGTTGCAGCCCTAATCTAGAATGACATATACTATGTGGAACTTCCCAACAAGAGAGATCAAATAAGCAGTCTTAATAAGCTATAAAGTGTGAGCTTATGGGGGCAAATCACAATCCAATCTACCAAGAACCCAAAGAAACAACTCTAGAGCTAAATCAATGGCTAAGATGAATCTCAGAAGTGGAGTTCAAACAGATGGTGCAGGGTATCACTAGTTCAAACAGACAACTTAAGAGCAACTTTACAATAAGCAGTTATAATCCAATCCTCAATTTTCTTTTTGAATCTGTTTCACCAACTATGAAGCTTCACAAATCAATTTCTCAAAAGAGTTTTCAATCAATAATGAATCCTAAAACTGTTCACAAAATTGTGTCCACAACTAAGTTTGAACTTGTTTTTGACTTTTGAGTTTGACAATAACTTTGACCAAAATTGGAATTTGTTTGCTAAATTTCTACTGAAACTGTTAAATTAAGCTAGTAAATGAGTACTATGATCTAAAACTTAAACTAATGTAACTACTAGAGTGATTAAATATCTATATGACTTAACTGCTATGCAAATTCTTATGAAATAAAAATTATTTTGACTTTTTAATTATTGACTAATTTGTTTATTGTTTTTCCTAGCCTAAATTTAACCTAAATGAAATACCTAAAACAAATAACACTCCTGAAACAGTACTTATACCAGCAAACCTGACTTATCCAAACACCCTTATAAAATGAATCTGTCTCAACAATCATACCCAAACCTCCTCAAATCACTTTAAAACCTTAAGATCAGATCCTAACTAGTTAAGAATCACCAAATATACAAAGAACAAACAGATCTCAGATACAAACAAGCTCAAAAACACAGATCCAAGTGATGACAGAATATGAAACAGAATGCAAACCAAATTACTTCAAACTAAGATATAAATGAACAATAACCTAAGACTAAACTTAACAATGATGCAAATAAGCAGAAATAAGCAATAGATTAAAAGCTACACTATTATTACTATACTGATGCAATAATGGATAAAAAATAAATGAGCACTTACAAGCTAAAGCCCCCTCAGCTTAACAGAGGGGGTTCACTATGCTAGCCTGTCTTTTGACAGGCCAAATGGACTCCTCTTTGGCTGCCTTTACTCCACAATTAAGCTAGCTTATTAAAAATAAGCTGATAGTTGATTTCTGTTGACTATTATGTTTTATAGATTTAATTGACACAATAAGCTCACAACAACTATTATTTAGCTGATATGAACCTAACAGAACAATAAGAATTTTAAATGAAATTTTGATTTGCAATTGAAACTATATATATATATTTTTTTATTTTTTTTTATTTTTTTTATTTTTTTTAATTGATAAACAAAAACTGAATTGAGAAGTAAATTAACTAACACTAATTCAAAACTAACAAGCAGTAATAATAAGCAATAATAAGATTTTAATTAAAAGACAGTAAGCTGAAATGAAAAGTGAAATTATATTAAAATTTAGAAATTCAGTACAAAGCTTGGAAAGAAAAGAAAATACAATAAGCTTAAAACAGAAAACTAAACAATATTTAAAATCTACACCAATCTAATGAAGGAGGGGGGTGGTATTTATAGTTGAAGCAGGGATCCTTTGGTGAAGCTTCTAGGAGTACAGCTCAGCAATCCACGCCTCTTTGTGTTTCTTTGAAGAGATATCCACCCTTGGATTACACTTGGTCCTCAATCCTTAATCCACAACCCTTGATTGATTTATGTGATTGAATCCAATCCTGCGTGTGCTCTGTCATTGGTCCACGTATCCCCTGACATTCTATGACCTCACCTGACGCGTGACAGACCTTCTAGAAGCCCAATCATATGGGTAATTATTACTTACGCAGGGTAATTTTGGGTGAAGTGAAGTCTAGGGTTCATGTAATAGTGTTTTATTTTTCATGATAAAAATAATTGGGGGGGGGGGGGGGGGGGCGGGTAATTGTGGGTGTTTGTTTTTGTTATTAAAAATGGTTGACCGGGTATAGTAGGGGCTGACCGGGTTAAGGGATAGTATGGACTGGGTAATGGGAAAAAGGAAGTGGGCTTAAGTTGTTTATTTTGGGCTTGGGTTGGGATAATTGGATTGTTTTGTTTTGTATCAGATTTTAGGAGTAGAATTATTAAGGACCAAAATTGTATAACTCATGAACTTAGGGACCAATTCTGTATTTATCCAAAAGTAATATTCAAGGGCTCATTTTTACTTTTCTAAATTCTTGGAGGGTATATTTTGTCTTTTCATCAAAACTTTCTTCAAGGGACCATTCTTGTCAATATCTGAAAGTACAGGGACCGAATGTGTCATTTCTTCAAACTTTTCACCAAGGACCATTTATGAAACTTTATAATTCTCCAAGGACTTCTTATGACATTTTGAGCTCTCTTTAATCATTTTGCTTCCCCGGCTCCGGCTTTAAACCCTTTTTCCATTCTCGTGCTCGTTTTTGTTGGTTTTGGCTTCGTTTTTGTTCATTTTTCACATATCCGTACCTGCACATACACAAATAGAAAAACACACATTCTCTTGGCATATTTGGTTAGTATTTGGTGTATTTGTTCTGATTTTGGTCTAAAAAGGATGTGTGAAAAAGCACACATCAGTGGCCTTTTGTAACTTTTTGTCACACAAAACATGTTCCTTTTGGGTATTTAGTCACATATAATTAGGCATAAAGTGGCCAAAAGTGTGAATAAGTGTGACTATATGGTGTTTAAAGTGAAGAAATTTGTGTTTTGTGTGACTACTGATCATCCAATGGCCGCATGAATTATATGTTTGTGTGGCCTTTTGTAACTTTTAGTCACACAAAGCAAGTTTCTTTTAGGTATTTAGTCACATACAATTAGGCATAAAGTGGCCAAAAGTGTTAATAAGTGTTACCATATGGTGTTTAAAGTTAAGAAATGGGTGTTTTGTGTGACTATTGATCATCCAATGGCCACATGAATTGTATGTTTGTGTGGCCTTTTTTAACTTTTAGTCACACAAAGCATGTTTCTTTTGGGTATTTAGTCACATACAATTAGGCATAAAGTGGCCAAAAGTGTGAATAAGTGTGGCCATATGGTGTTTAAAGTTAAGAAATGTGTGTTTTGAGTGACTATTGATCATCCAATGGCTACATGAATTGTATGTTTGTCTGGCCTTTTATAACTTTTAGTCACACAAAGCATGTTTCTTTTGGGTATTTAGTCACATACAATTTGGCATAAAGTGGCTAAAAGTGTGAATAAGTGTGACCATATGGTGTTTAAAGTTAAGAAATATGTGTTTTGTGTGACTATTGATCATCCAATGGCCACATGAATTGTATGTTTGTGTGGCCTTTTGTAACTTTTAGTCACACACATCATGTTTCTTTTGGGTATTTACTCACATACAATTAAGCGTAAAGTGGCTAAACGTGTGAATAAGTGTGACCATATGGTGTTTAAAGTTAAGAAATATGTATTTTGTATGACTATTGATCATCCAATGGCCACATGAATTGTATGTTTGTGTGGCCTTTTGTAACTTTTAGTCTCACAAATCATGTTTCTTTTGGGTATTTAGTCACATACAATTAAGCGTAAAGTGGCCAAACGTGTGAATTAGTGTGACCATATGGTGTTTAAAGTTAAGAAATGTGTGTTTTGTATGACTATTGATCATCCAATGGCCACATGAATTTTATGTTTGTGTGGCCTTTTGTAACATTTAGTCACACAAAGCATGTTTCTTTTGGGTATTTAGTCTCATACGATTATGCATAAAGTGACTAAAAGTGTGAATAAGTGTGACCATATAGTGTTTAAAGTGAAAAAATGTGTATTTTGTGTGACTATTGTTTATCCAATGGCCACTTAAATTTTATGATAGTGTGGCCTTTTGTAACATTTAGTCATACAAATCATGTGTATTTTGGGTATTTAGTCATATACAATTAAGTATAAAGTGACTAAAAGTGTAAATAAGTGTGACCATATGTTGTTTCAAGTGAAAAAATGTGTGTTTTGTGTGACTATTGTTCATCCAATGGTCACATGTAGAGGTGGCAATCACAACCCATTTAAAGAAAAATGGGTTGGTTTGGGTCAAAAATAATAACTTATGGGTTGGATTGAGTTACCCATTTCACAAAGAAATGGGTCAAATGGGTCAACAATTAGACTTATGTGAATTAACAAATGGGTCGAATGGGTCAACAAATGGGTCAAATGGGTCACTTAAAGGTCGGATGATAACTCAACCACCACTATGTGTCTTTTTTTTTATGTTTTTATAAGTTTTCGTCCGTTTTGATGTTTTCGTCAGATTGTTCACGTTTTCATCCATTTTTTACGTTTTCGTCCATTTTTTCACGCTTTCGTCTGTTTGTTTCCGTTTTCGTCCTTTTTTTTCGTTTTAGTCACTCTTTTAACATTTTCATTAGGTTTTTAACGTTTTCGTCAGTTTTTTTACGTTTTCGTCCGATTTTTTACGTTTTCGTCTATTTTTTACATTTTCGTCTGATTTTTTACGTTTTCGTCTATTTTTTACGTTTTCGTCAGTTTTTTCACGTTTTCGTCCGTTTTTTCACGTTTTCGTCTATTTTTTATGTTTTCGCCAGTTTTTTTACGTTTTCGCCTGTTTTTTTACGTTTTTGTCAGTTTTTTACGTTTTCGTCCATTTTTTACTTTTTCGTCTGATTTTTTACGTTTTCGTCAGTTTTTTTACGTTTTTGTCCGATTTTTTACGTTGTCGTCAGTTTTTTTATGTTTTCGTCAGGTTTTTTTTACGTTTTCGTCCGAATTTTTACGTTTTCGTATTATTTTTTATGTTTTCGTCCGATTTTTTATGTTTTCAGCTGATTTTTGACGTTTTCGTCAGTTTTTTTTACGTTTTCGTCTGATTTTTTACATTTTCGTCAGTTTTTTAACGTTTTCGTCCGATTTTTTACGTTTTCATCAGTTTTTTTATGTTTTCGTTAGTTTTTTTACGTTTTCGTCCGATTTTTTACGTTTTCGTCTGTTTTTTTACGTTTTCATCACTTTTTTTACGTTTTAGACTGATTTTTTATGTTTTCGTCAATTTTTTACGTTTTCGTTAGTTTTTTTACGTTTTTGTCTGATTTTTTATGTTTTCGTTTGTTTTTTGCTTTTTCTTGTGGTTTTTTTTGTTTTCGTCAATTTTTTTACGTTTTCGTCAGTTTTTTTACGTTTTCGTCGGTTTTTTTACCGTTTTCAAAATTGATAGAAAACGTTAAAAAATGACGAAAAAATAAAAAAACCAACGAAAACTTAAAAAACAGACGAAAACGTGAAAAATTGGAAGAAAACGTGAAAAATCAGACAAAAACGTAAAAAAGCATACGAAAACATTAAAAAACTAACGAAAATGTAAAAAATCTGACAAAAACGTAAAAAAAACTTACGAGAACGTAAAACCCCCGAACGAAAACGTAAAAATCAGACGAAAACGCGAAAAACCGGGCGAAAACACGAAAACCGGTCGAAAACGTAAATAAAGTAACGAAAACGTAAAAAAAGAGACGCAAACGTAAAAAAATGACGAAAACGTAAAAAAACAGACGAAAACGTAAAATTAAGGATGAAAACGTAAAAAACAGATGAAAAAGTATAAAACCTAACGAATACTTAAAAAATCTGACGAGAACATAAAAAAAAACAGGCGAAAACGTAAAAATTCGGACAAAAAAGTAAAAAAAAGACGAAAACGTGAAAAAACTGACGAAAACGTAGAAACAGATGAAAACGTAAAAAACGAACGAAAATGTGAAAAAATGGATGAAAATGTGAAAAAACTGACAAAAACGTAAAAAATCGGACGAAAACGTAAAAAATGGACGAAAACGTAAAAAAATTGACGAAAACGTAAAAAATCAGACGAAAACGTAAAAAATCAAATGAAAACGTAAAAAAACTGACGAAAACGTAAAAAAAAACTTGATGAAAACGTAAAAACAGACGAAAACGTAAAAAAACGGACGAAAACGTGAAAAAACTGACGAAAACGTGAAAAATTGGAAGAAAACGTGATAAATCAGACGAAAACGTAAAAAAGCAGACGAAAACATTAAAAAACTGACGAAAATGTAAAAAATCTGACAAAAACTTAAAAAAACTTACGAGAACGTAAAACCCCGGACGAAAACGTAAAAATCAGACGAAAACGCGAAAAACCGGGCGAAAACACGAAAATCGGTCGAAAACGTAAATAAAGTAACGAAAACGTAAAAAAAGAGACGCAAACGTAAAAAAATGATGAAAACGTAAAAAAACTGACGAAAACGTAAAATTACGGATGAAAACGTAAAAAACAGACGAAAACATAAAAAACCTGACAAATACGTAAAAAAATCTGACGAAAACATAAAAAAAAAATCAGGCGAAAACGTAAAAATTCGGACGAAAACGTGAAAAAACTGACGAAAACGTAAAAAAAACTGATGAAAACGTAAAAACAGATGAAAACGTAAAAAACGGACGAAAATGTGAAAAAACGGATGAAAACGTGAAAAAACTGACGAAAACGTAAAAAATCAGACGAAAACGTAAAAAAACTAACGAAAACGTAAAAAATCAGACGAAAACGTAAAAAATCGAACGAAAACATAAAAAAACTGACAAAAACGTAAAAAAAACTGATGAAAACGTAAAAACAGACGAAAACGTAAAAAAACGGATGAAAACGTGAAAAAACGGATGAAAACGTGAAAAAACTGACGAAACCGTGAAAAAACTGACGAAAACATAAAGATATGGACGAAAACGTAAAAAAACGGACGAAAACATAAAAAAACTGACGGAAACGTAAAAACAGACGAAAACGTAAAAAAACGGACGAAAACGTAAAAAAACTGACGAAAACGTAAAAATCAGATGAAAACCTAAAAAAACTGACGAAAACGTAAAAAAACTGATGAAAATTTAAAAACAGACGAAAACGTAAAAAAACGGACGAAAACGTGAAAAAACTGACGAAAACCTTAAAAAACTGATGAAAACATAAAAATCAGACAAAAACATAAAAAATACGGACGAAAACGTAAAAAAAACTGACGAAAACATAAAAAAACAGACGAAAACGTAAAAAAAACTGACGAAAATGTAAAAAAAACTGATGAAAACGTAAAAACAGACGAAAACGTAAAAAAACAGACGAAAACCTAAAAAAAGGACGAAAACGTAAAAAAACTGACGAAAACGTAAAAATACGGACGAAAACGTAAAAAAACAGACGAAAACTTAAAAAAACGGACGAAACGAAAAAAAAATTGTCGAAAATGTAAAAAGTCGGACAAAAACATAGAAAGACGGACGAAAACGTAAAAAAATGACGAAAACGTAAAAAGAACGGACAAAACATACTATAGTAGTATAGTAGCATGATTACGGTGAAAATGTAACAAGTCGACCCGATCCAATCCGACCAACCCGTTTGACCCATGATCCATTCAACCCATTCTTAAAGCATGACCCATAACCCATTTGACCCATGACCCAAACCGACCCAACCCAACTGTAGGACCTTAAATATCACAACTTTATCACAGCAATAGAAGCTTAGAAGAAGTAGAGATGGAAAGATGGTGACTTGATATGTATATATGTTAGAGAGAGAAAGTAGAGAATGTAGATAAAGAAAGAAGAGAGAATATTATTAGAGAAACACCCAATACACACACAACCACACCTTACAAATGAGAGGTAATGTGCCTTTTATAGTTCCATACATAGGCTTTCTATGCGCTTGGGCTTGGACTTGGTTTACATGTTCTAATAAGGCTTACATGATATACTTAATAAGTACCAAGTCCATAGCCCAATATACTTAACTATTACAATACTTGTTGACTCAATAATGATCGTCACTTTTAATGCTAACAATCTCCCCCCTAAAGGACGATCATTGAGATCTCTCTTTGATTACATAAATGATCAACACTTCTAATGCTAACAATCTCCCCCTAAGGGTGATCATTGAGATCTCTCTTTTGTGACCTTGATCTTTGATCTTTGAAGCTTGTTCTCTTTGAACTTTGAGTCTTTGTGTAATAGTTTTGCTAGATTCTTTGTTCCAATCATGCTTTGTGATCTTTGATAAATGTCGTTTGGTTGTTCTTCCTTTGATCAACATCTTTACTCTGTTGTCTTTACGTCTTTTCCAACATGCTCATACTTTGTTTGACAATGAATCTTTGTGAAGTTCTCTTTTCTTTGACTTTAATCTTTGTTTCTTTAGTTTGTAGATTCTTTGACTTTGACTTAGAAACGTTCTGAACTTTGGTTTGCTTTGATCTTTGAAGAGAGCTTTGCAGGGTATGAGCATGTGGATCTTTGAGTGATGGTAATGGTCTTTCTCCAAGGAACATTCATCAGTACCTGCATAAAACAGTTAGCAATAAAGCATCCGGTACTTATAGGTTCGGAATTAAAGATCGTTAACAGCATAGTGTGAAAACTCTCTCTAACCCTTGCCAAGGCCGTTCCTGAACCAGATACCCCTGAAAAGGGCTTACTAGATCCACCAAAGTACATCAATGATTCAGGTGAGTTGCTGGAGATCACCCCACAACTGTAGACCGTTTGAGACATAGTAACCATCATGATGGATAAGGCAAGATCCGTAGATCTCATAAAGACTCTTACAACTTGCGTCCTTTTTGGTGAACACAAGTGTATTCATAGGAAAGTGTATCCTAAGAGATCTTTTGATGAATCTCATGGCTCTAGACTCGATAAGGGCATAATTTGGTTTCCTATGCGGAGACTAGGGAGAGGTTTCCTGCTTCAATATCAACCATCTCTAAGAGATAAGTTGATAGATTACACCGGTTCCCCGTGAGAATGAAACAAGCTCTTTTAAGAGAACTTGAGTGGCTAGAAGGTTAAGTGCAGTGCGTCACTGGGTCCATGACGTCTTTATCTTCAATACCGGTGTTACCTTGGTAACAACTAGTAGCATATGAATTGAACCTGGTTTCTGCCCTAAGGTTGAACATTTGGAGGGCTATTTCTTTTCACCCTTTTTCATAACTTTTCTTTTTAATTCTTCAACCCCTTCTTTCTCCTTTCTCATTTTCTCCTTTTTCTCAATCATACCTAAGGACTTCTAATTCTAATCTATTAGATTTGTCCTTGGGTAGATCCCTCCGGCTCTGGCGGATCATAGGACGGTGTTACCTAACCTTAGTCACCGTATATCTTCATGACTATCCTATTGTTTCCATAAAACCATTTTGTGAAAAATCTTCTCAAAGTGTTTATGATCATGAAACCCATACTTTGTTAACACTTCGAGAGTTTTGCATTTCATTTGAAGGACTCCCCTTCACATGTGCTCATGGATTTATTAAGAAATTGGCACATGCGTGAGGAGTTTGCACTTTTTGAATTGATCCACATTCAGTGAACATGACCGATTCGAGACACGCTTACATCACTAGTTAGACTAGCTTGAAGTTATTACCCGTCCTGGTCAAATTCAAAGAAAGTCTATCGAAACGGTACATTTCTACTAAGACAATTCCTTTTCAAGACACGCTTACGTGGCTAGTTAAAGAGTTCCATTGTCAGCTTTTAGGTGACAACTAGCCCTAGTAACTAATTTGATGTTATTACCCGTCGAGGATAAGTCTTTTCGATTACTAACTTTTGTTGTTTCGTCAATTCTTGGGTCATATCTAAGTCGAGCCCGCATGAGATTCAGCCACAATCTTAAACACATTGATCACATTTTAATCACGTCTTCTCCCCCTCAAAAATAGCATATCCATGGTATTTTTTATACCAATTGATTAAAACCTTTTCTTTTTGGATAGCGTATGGGAGAAACGGATGTTTGTAAATTCCGAATTAGTTTCTTTTAAGCATGATCTTTTTGGAACATCTTTTCATTACTCCCCCTCAAAAATAGAACATTTTGAGTAAATTTAAGCTTTTAAGGATTTGAGGGAGTAATATTTTGAGCTACATCGTGAAAAGTTTTGAAAACCT
Source organism: Artemisia argyi (assembly GCA_030686995.1). Classification (NCBI taxonomy): domain Eukaryota; kingdom Viridiplantae; phylum Streptophyta; class Magnoliopsida; order Asterales; family Asteraceae; genus Artemisia; species Artemisia argyi. The sequence continues at coordinate 102,175,508 of CM060687.1, read as the reverse complement.
TTTGAAACATTTTTTTTTTTTTTAATTTTGCTCAGAAAATTAAGAAGACTTTGATAAGCTTTTTGGAGATAAGTCTTCTTATCTTTTAGGATTGTCGCACAGACATGTACAACAGGGTCCTTTCTTTGAAAATCACGGGTTATACACTGTTATGTGTGCATAAGCCATAATGTTTTTAGGATAAGTGCTCAAAAAAAATATTTAAAACCTTTGTTTAAACTTAAGCACTTTCCTTTCTTTGAAGAACGAGTCCTTAGCTAAAGTACTAAGAAGTCATCATTGAAGCCCGGGTATCGTACTGAAGTATACGAAAGCCATCATGAATTTGGATTAGACAACAACTTTTGGAACCCATTTAAGCACGGCGCCAACTGGGTTACCATATTTTGAAATCCATTTGTAAGTTGTGTCAATCCGAGACAAAGAAGTTGAATTCCAACGAGGACTGAAAACCTGTGTTTCATTTTGAAATAAAGCTCGTGGAATCAACGGTGATTTAAAACTCTTTTGCTTTTGAAAGTTGTTTGAGAAACTCGGTGTCTCTCTTGGAGTTTTAAAACTTGAAGAAGAAGTTTTCCATCCATTGTTGAAACTCGGCTTTTCATTTCGAAAATTCGTTTTTGAGATGAATGGAAACCTTCTAGAATTTGGATTTTTCCAAGCATAGCCATTCCTTTGTTGTAGCGGAAGCATTTCAGAGTATGAATATTTCAAATGTTTTGAACGGCTTTGCTTTTGTTTCCACACTGGCTTTACCGGAGTAAAACGAGAGTATGGAGTTTGAAAATCTTGATTCTTTTCTTTATGAGCACTTGCATTTGAAACCTTTTGAGGAGTATATGTTTCAGAAAAATTTGGTCTCTTTGAAAACTTCCTTCCTTTTTGCAAAGAATAGGTGGTAAATTGAGAAACCCTTTTAGAAAATGGTTTTGAAGATTCACCTGTGTAAACCTTTTCTGAAACACTTACTTGTGGTTTAGACTCGTTTGAAACTCGAGATTTTCCTTTTGACCGGTTAAGAACATCAAACTTTGCTTTTAAGGCATTGTATGACGTTCTCAAATCATTGTATTCTTTTTGAAGAGAAAGATGATCTGATGATGCCATTTTTTCTTGCAAAGAAGCATTTTGATTTTCAAGATGTGCAAAATATTTTTCATATTTGTCGGTTTCGATTGAAAAATTATTTTTGGCATCACCAAAATCCTTGGTTTGTTGTGCAATCGTTTTTTCCAATTCAGCAATTTTCTTTTGAAGCACAGACTTTTCTTTTTCAAAAAGATGATTTGGTGTGTTCTGAGAGTCAGATTTGTTTGAAGTTTGATTATGAACTCTTGACCGCTTGATTGAATCAAACAAGTTTTTGTAAGTTTGTTTCAAATGTTCATTTTCTTTTTGTAATGATGCCACAGCATGTTCCAATTCAAGATTTTTAGTATCAAGTTCATCAAGATCAAACTTGATTTTCGTATCATCACAGTTTTCTTCAAAAATCTTTTCTTTTCCTTTAAGCACCGATGTCGAAGAGTTTTCCGAAAACTTTTTCTCATTGTTCTCTTGCAGTTTTAGTTGGAAAGAAATACTTTGAGCTTCGAGTTTTGTTAAATCTTTCTCAAACAGTGCAGTTCGTTTTGACAGTTCTTCTTTGACATCAGCTGCTTCTTTTGAAAGCTCGGTGATTTTCTTTTTGAGACAAAGATTTTCAGATTTCAAAGAAGATGTTTGTTCGAAATTAACATTCTCATACTCATGGTTGACAGATGCTGACTTGAACGACTCTATTTGATTTGTGAAAAATTCCTTTTGAATGTCAAGTATTAAGCATTTTTCATCAAATTCGTCTTCAAGAGAATGAACATACTTTAAATCTTCTCTCATTTCAGTGACAAGATGTTTTTCAAAGTACTCAAAACTTAAGTTGAGATTTTTCACATGAGGTTCAATCTCATCTTTCAAAATCTTTTGGACTTCAATCTTAAGGCGTACATCTGATGAAAGAGGATTGGAGAAAACGCTGGTATCGATGTCTACTTGCTTATACCAAATGGCCTTTAACGTATGCTCAATGTGATGTTTAAGACTACAAAATTGTTTCCTTGCTCTATTTTGCCATAACGTAGCATCATAAGTAGCAAGTTGAGCTTCTTTGAAAAATCTTTTCACATTTGTGTCTTTTCTTTTGAAAGGTGCTTTTGGAATATCTGTCAATTTTGTACAACCATACACAAAGCCATGGTACGAGAATGGGGTTTTTCTTTGTTTAACTTTCAAACGTTTCCCCTCTTCAGATTTTAAAATATCTTGAGATTCAAACAAAAGATCATCTGACTATTCTTTTCCCATATCTTCAGCGTTATACAAAATAGGGGTCAACTTTTTCACTTTGTTTAAAAAACACGGTTTTCCATTTTCCAACTGAGCACTATTTTCAAAACCAATTCCAGATGTTTGTTTAGAAACTTCCTCATCTTTAGTAGGCAGCATGTTGATTGTCTGAGAAGTTTGTCCCAATTATCGAAGTTTGTTTTCAAGATCATTTGTTCGTTTAAAAAATTCTTGATTTTCATTCTCAAGTTTTGTATTAACAATCTCAAAATTTGAAGTGGTTGTCTTAAGCCTGGAATTTTCACTTTTTAAATCACTGTTCTCTTTTACAAGTGCTTGAACCTTTCTGTTGTTAAGAACCATTTGAGCATCCAGATTTTTAATGGAACGTTTTTCACGAAGAACAGCTTCTCTATAACCAACTTCAAGTTCTTCAATTCTTTTTAAAATTGGTTTGACAGACTCTTCATTCATTTCAAACTTCCGAGCTTGAGTTTTAAGGTTTGAGTTTTCAAATTCAAGTTCAGCTTTTCTTTTTGTTACATTTTGAAAACCTTTTTCCATTTCTTTAAATCTCTCAAGCTCTTTTGTCAATAATACATTCGTTTGCTTAGCTTCACGATTGTCGTTTTTGCATTTTTCAAGTTCATGTTTGAAATTATTGATTAATGAAGCAAATAAGGCACGATCTTGTTCATAAGTAGATCCATCCTGGGCAGGCTCACCTCTATTAGGATCCATATCTAGAGTAGCAAAATTGATATTACTATCATTTTGTTCCACCACATAAGTGTCACTAATAGACTCAGGATGCGCTGGATGTGTCTGATCATGAGCAAACACATTATCAAAGATATTACCATTATCATGAGCATGTGAATTTTGTACCGTAGCCAATTTCTTTGTGTTTGATGAAGGTCTGATGTGATCATCCTCGGTATCCCAAACAGCTTCATTCCTTTGTGTACCATCAGCATTTGAATCATAGCTAGGACTGCTGCTTTCAACCTGCTGTTCTGATGATGAATCACTTCCTGTTAAAACCAAACTGACATCTGATGCATCACCCTCATTGACTGTTTCCTCTTCTTTTTGAACATCTTTCTCTGTCTCTTTTTCAATCACCTCAGTTTCCTTTAACTGCATCTCTCTTTCATTATGCTCTTTTTCCCGTTTCAGCTTCTCAATCTCATTTAAATTAGCTTCCTCAGTTTCAAGTATCTTTTCGAGTTCATCCATTTGATTTATGCATTTAGTTCTGAAGGTCGTATAGCTTACCCAAAATTTTTGGTAAAATGCATCGATAAACTCTGACTGTCCCATTATCCAAGGGTTAAAGATACTCTGAAATTGAGTCTGGATCACTTTAAGAGCATCCTTGCAGTTACTCATATCAAGTTCTTCTTCATTAAGTAGCTGTTGAAGTTGATTCAGGCTTTGTTTGAGTTTGTCTTTGAAATTGTGATATCGGACTCGGACGAAGTATTCAAATGCTTGATCGAACCTTGAGTCATAACCATAAGTATTGATAAACTTCTCTACATATGACTTGAACACAGTAAACACTTTGTTTGAATCTCTCTCTTGGATTTGCACTTTCATTACCATTGTTTAACGATATGTGATAAAGTTGATTCTTGGATCGTTCCAACGAAATAGGAGTTGAGTTTGATAAAGGTTACTTTCCTTGGTCAACGAACTTTTAATCCACCAACAATTTATGAAACATTGACCACCAAAAGATTTTCTAAAAGAGTTCTAGAAAAAAAAAATCTAAAAGTGTTCTAGAAAAAAAAATTTCTAAAAGGTGTTCTAGAAAAAATTTCAGTGATTTAGAAACTTTTCAGTGTTCTAGAAACTTTTCAGTGTTTTAGAAACTTTTCAGTGTTCTAGAAACTTTTCAGTGTTTTAGAAACTTTTCAGTGTTTTAGAAACTTTTCAGTGATTTAGAAACTTTTCAGTGTTCTCGAAAATTTTCAGTGTTTTAGAAACTTTTCAGTGTTCTAGAAACTTTTCAGTGTTCTGAATCTCATGCGAGCTCGACTCAGAAATGACCCAAGAATTGACGAAACAACAAAAGTTAGTAATCGAAAAGACTTATCCTCGACGGGTAATAACATCAAGTTAGTTACTAGGGCTAGTTGTCACCTAAAAGCTGACAATGGAACTCTTTAACTAGCCACGTAAACGTGTCTAAAAGGAATTGTCTTAGTAGAAATGTACCGTTTCGAGAGACTTTCTTTGGACTTGACCAGGACGGGTAATAACTTCAAGCTAGTCTAACTAGTGATGTAAGCGTGTCTCGAATCGGTCATGTTCACTGAAAGTGGATCAATTCAAAAAGTGCAAACTCCTCACGCATGTGCCAATTTCTTAATAAATCCATGAGCACATGTGAAGGGGGAGTCCTTCAAATGAAATGCAAAACTCTCGAAGTGTTAACAAAGTATGTTTTATTATCATAAACACTTTGAGAGATTTTCAGAAAAAGGTTTTATGGCATGTGATCAATAAATCTAGGATAATCATGGAGTTATAAGGTGACTAAGGTTAGGAAAAACCGTCCTATGATCCGCCAGAGCCGGAGGGATCTACCCAAGGACAAATCCAATAGATTAGAATTAGAAGTCCTTAGGTATGATTGAAAAAAAGGAGAAAATGAGAAAGGAGAAAGAAGGGGTTGAAGAATTAAAAAGAAAAGTTATGAAAAAGGGTGAAAAGAAATAGCCCTCCAAATGTTCAACCTTAGGGCAGAAACCGGGTTCAATTCATATGCTACTGGTTGTTACTAAGGTGACACCGGTACTGAAGACAAGACATCATGGACCCAGTGACGCATTGCACAAACCTTCTAGCCACTCAGGTATCTCTTAAAAGATATTTGTTTCATTCTCACGGGGAACCGGTGTAAACTATCAACGTATCTCTTAGAGATGGTTGATATTGAAGCAGGAGACCCATCCCTAGTCTCCGCATAGGAAAACCAAATGTGCACTTATCAAGTCTAGAGCCATGAGATTCATTAAAGGATCTCTTAGGATACACTTTCCTATGAATACACTTGTGTTCACCAAAAAGGACACAAGTTGTAAGAGTCTTTATGAGATCTACGGATCTTGCCTTACATATCATGATGGTTACTATGTCTCAAACGGTCTACAGTTGTGGGGTGATCTCCAGCAACTCACCTGAATCATTGATGCACTTCAGTGGATCTAGTAAGCCCTTTCAAGGGTATCTGGTTCAGGAACGGCCTTGGCAAGGGTTAGAGAGAGTTTTCACACTATGCTGTTAACGATCTCTAATTCCGAACCTGTAAGTACCGGATGCTTTATTGCTAACTATTTTATGCAGGTACTGATGAATGTTCCTTGGAGAAAGACCGTTACCATCACTCAAAGATCCACATGCTCATACCCTGCAATGCTCTCTTCAAAGATCAAAGCAAAGCAAAGTTCAGAACGTTTCTAAGTCAAAGTCAAAGAATCTACAAACTAAAGAAACAAAGATTAAAGTCAAAGAAAAGAGAACTTCACAAAGATTCAATGTCAAACAAAGTATGAGCATGTTGGAAAAGACGTAAAGACAACAGTGTAAAGATGTTGATCAAAGGCAAGTACGACCAATCGACATTATTCAGAGATCACAAAGCATGATTGGAACATAGGAACTATCAAAGCTATTACATAAAGACTCAAAGTTCAAAAAGAACAAGCTTCAAAAATCAAAGATCAAGGTCACAAAAGAGAGATCTTAATGATCACCCTTAAGGGGAGATTGTTAGCATTAGAAGTGTTGATCATTTATCTAATCAAAGGGAGATCTCAATGATCGTCCCTTAGGGGGAGATTGTTAGCATTAAAAGTGACGATCATTATTGAGTCAACAAGTATTGTAATAGTTAAGAATATTGGGCTATGGACTTGGTATTTATTTAGTATATCATGTAAGCCTTTATTAGAAAATGTAAACCAAGCCCATTAGACAAAGCCCATGGAAAGCCTTTTAGGGCATGATGTAACTTACTATATAAACACCTCAAAGGCTCATTTTAGGTGTGTGCTTGAGTGTGTAAGTGTGTGTGTTTTTCTAATAATATTCTCTCTTCTTTCTTTCTCTACTCTCTCTACTTTCTCTCTCTAACATACATATATATACATATCAAGTCACCATCTTTCATCTCTACTTCATCTTTGCTTCTATATTGGTGTGACAAAGTTGTGATATTTAAGGTCTTACAAGTTTTTTTTTTTTTTTTTTTTTTTTTTGAGAAAGAAAGAAAGAAGAGAGAATATTATTAGAAAAACACACACACTTACACACTCAAGCACACACCTCAAATGAGCCTTTGAGGTGTTTATATAGTAAGTTACATCATGCCCTAAAAGGCTTTCCATGGGCTTTGTCTAATGGGCTTGGTTTACATTTTCTAATAAAGGCTTACATGATATACTAAATAAATACCAAGTCCATAGCCCAATATTCTTAACTATTACAATACTTGTTGACTCAATAATGATCGTCACTTTTAATGCTAACACCAACCCATTTGCCACCTCTAGTCACATGCATTTTTTGTTTGTGTAGCCATTTGTAGTATTTTGTCAGACAAAGCATGAAGCAAACAGTGACCAAAAGTGTAATAATTGTGACTATATGCATCTTTTAGTCACATATAAGAAATCAATATATATCAAAACAAAATCTTATATATATATATATATATATATATATATATATATATATATATATATATATATATATATAATATCAAAACGAATTCAAATACAATAATATTGGAATGTATATAAAATTGTAATGCCGTACAAAATAAAATTCTCAATAATTTAATGACTTCTGAGTCTTGATCTTCTTAGCAGGTTCCTTTTGCATGCCATTAACGGAGACGTAAACGTTTTTGCGCGTCGTTGTTAATTTAGGTGCAGATTTTTTTCTTTGTAATCATTTGTATGGTTCTTGGTGGTGTTGCATGTAGGAAACAAAAGTCGGTGTATCAAACACTGAATTAAATATGAAGAATTATATATATGTAAGTTGATAAAACACATGCATGTATGTACATGTTCATCGAAAATCACTTGATCCTTTGGCCAAGCCCAAAAACCACCACATGCAGCCTGAACTGTTTTGAAACCGTTACTTCCTACATCTGGGTTGCATGCTGCATCCACTAAAGATTTTTCAATAGACACTCTGTAGCAATCCTTTTGGAGTGGTTTGTTATGAAGCATTTGTTTTCCTTCACTATTGTATACTATACCCAAAGCTATGATACTTGATTTCTTTAAGTGCCACAATTTGCACTTAATTGCCTAAAAAAATGATTTGTTGCATGTATATATGTATCAGAAATTAATTAATTAAAAGAATATATGAACATGTTTAAGTACATACTTGTAATGGAGACTCATGTTCTTGTGATTGGGAATCTTGACGTGAAGAATCCTTTCGTTTTAATCTAGTTGGTTTCTTAGATTCGACAGATTTAACAGGTTCCTGTATATATAAAACATGGTAAATAAGACATGTATGTAGAATTTAAAAATAACAGGGGGATATTTTATTACTTACACTTATTTCCATTTCCTTTTCTAAATTTGCAAGTCCATTAGACTTCTGAATGCTCGCAACTTTCTTACATCCAGCAACACGTATTTCGGCATCCTCATCAGCACTGCCATTTATAAGATTAATGTTCATCGGAGTCACCTGCATTATAAATTGTTTAAGAAGACCGCAACAGTATTTAAGGCTGAATGGATTCTATTGTGATATAGAGGAGTGTTTGGATCATGGTTTATCAGCAAACATGTTGAGCAATAATCTATTTTTGTAAATAGGTGGGAAGCTTCCTAGTGTTTTGAAGTTATAATCTCTTATTTGGTAATATAATTTCACATTTGTAACCAAAAAAAAAAAGCAACATAAAAAATGTCTTACTTCTGTTGGTGTCGATGGAGTTGACGTTGACTGCAACGTCTGCCCCCTTTGTGCAGCCAATTGATTCATCAAATCCTGGATTACCTAATCTTTTACTTGACGTTGGCGTCTCTCATTATCAAGTTCACTTTGAAGTAACACCACTCTTTCATCAGATGCCTTTCTGATTCGAGGCAGATCAAAATACCTCTTGTAGGTTACTCCACCTCCCACTCCTCTCGCATATCCTCCCTTTTCCTTATCTAATACAACTGTCATGGCATCAATGCCATGATCAACCTTCAAGGTTCCTTGTTTGATCTTGTCCTCCGTTTCTTTCTGCACACACCATATGGGAAATAGGTTATTATATGTTGATCCTTCTTTAATATAAGTAGTACTACTACATATCACATAAGAGAGAAGACTTTTTAGCCGAACAATGTAGTAAAACTTACAATTTTTCTCCCACCGTTCTAATCTCATCATCGTGATACTCTCCGTCTTTCTTCACCCTTCCTTTCACCCACAGCACACCACGCGGTGGTTCTTCATCTGGTTCAATTTCTTTACTTTCGATCTTAAAAGCATCAAATACATACACATGTAAGATAAAACCAATATAAACAAAAGTATGATGCTATTAAATGCAAATGTCCAAATGTTTATTGCTACCATTTTATCTATCACTAGGGCGTATCCACCTCGTCGCATTGTATGCTGATAAACACACTTGGAACACGCCACTTTAACTGTAGCTAATTTCACCTTGCAACACAAAATCATAAGGCTTATAGTATACAACTAATATATATGGAAACAGAAAATGTGTGAGATATTTGAACTTGAATAAAAATGACTAATTAACACCTTGTATACGTCAGTGAATGTGTACTTTACAAAATTGACCCAATCTTCGGCTTTTAAAAGTGCACTATACTTCGTCGGGACTTCATTTAGTTTTGAAGGTGTATTTTCGTTGGGCAATATGTAGTTTTGTACCAATTTCCTTCTGAAATTCCTTAAAAGTTAACCAAGACAATTCATTATCAGCTTCCTGACTGTCAAGTCAACATCAAAATATCGCTGCAAAGATTAACACAAAGTTGTTAATTAGTTGCACATAATGTAAATACAAAGATTAACCCATTACCACGTGTTATACTCTTTTAATTAATTTTACCCACAACATTTTAAGTATTATGTACAAACAAGTTTTAAAACCAATTTAACCTAACCCTAAGAAGGGGGCAAGTTTAAGCTACTCAAAAGCTAATCAATCCAACAAGCTAAGCCATAAAAGTTAAGCACATATTACGCTAAGCAACCAACAATCATGAAAAACCAATTTGAGCAAATTTGGAACTAATTTAACCTAGGAAATAACCACTAATTGAAATACCTAAAATAAGCACTTGTATTGACAGAACCGACAGTCACACAAACACAACTTTTATACTAAACAGTCCCATGCACGTATAAGATCAACGACGAGACACACATGACCATATAAACGTTCAAATGACCAGATTAACAACCGTATACCACAACATATTTGAATGCTTCCAACACAGAAATAAGGTCGACATATATGTATTATGAATTCGAGATTTCATGCTATATTAATGGGTTAAAAAAAGTATATGTGTATCGTGATTTCGTCCCACATTTTATCTCTTGCTTCTGAATCCACCTTCTTCCAGGATAGAATCCTAACACCTATATGCTCACGAACCAAGTCACCCAAAAAATCTCGAAAACAATGATATGTGTTTTCCTGATAACTTATTCAACGCATCGAAGGTTACACTGCTCTTTATTCCATCGGCTTTTCCATATTCCCTGCGAGACTTAGCTAACCTAGTTATGCCCCTCTTAACTACAATCCCATTTGAATGGTTGTTATCAGCATCCTTGATTGGTCAATTATAGTATATATTTATAAGTATCGAGAAAATCCGCGAGAAATACGGATTAACCGAGTCGTTTCCCAACGAAGGTGTGAATGGAATCATGAATATTGATTCGCAAATCGTGTCGTGAAAAGTGGAAAAGTGAAAATAGTGATGGTGGAACTCAGATAATGAAAAGAAATCACAAACAATGCAGAAGGTACAAGCTAAGTATGCACAATGATTAGATCCTAAAAACGGGAATTCAAACACGAAATTAAAATGTAACGTACGAAATAAAACGTAACTATTTATGAAAAATGATCCTAAAAATATGAAATAAATTTTTAAAAATCTTAAACTACTTAAAATAATTTTGAGAAAAAGAAAAATATTTTTGTGACTTTTTATTTATTTTCTAGGAATTAATTTCTACTTTTGGAATTAAAAAGTAATTAAAAATAAAAGAAAATGTAAAAATAAATGGGAAAAATATAAAATCAACTTTGAAAAATCTAAAATATTAGAAAAGAATTATCTAAAATATTTTTGGACTTTTAAAGGCTTTTTCTGATTTTTATTTGATTTTTATTTATTAAAAAGTATTTAAAAATGATTAAAAACTAGGAAAAATTAAGAAAAATAGTAAAACAACTCAGAAAAATATGAAAATTCACAGAAAATCTAAATTATTATAAAGAACTTGAGAAAAAATTATAAAAAAGAAATAAGCAGTAGAAGTGCTTAAACAGCTAAAAACAGCTTAATACAAGTGCTTATTAATAAGCACTTGTACCAAAACTATATGAAACTTAAAACTCAGGTAAAAAAATACTCAAATAAGCACAAATATATCAAACTTAGTCCATAAGAAGCACAGAAACTAAGGTACCATGTAATAAGCAGCGTATGATAAGCTAATGGATAAGCAACTATCAAACAGATTAAGCTAGTGACTCAGGAACCATGGATTCAACTACTAAACATTAAATGAAACTCAGAAATAACAAATAAACTTAGGTTCAAGCCAGAATTCACTACTGCTAGTCCTAATCTAAATCAGAAGACCTTGTTCTAGTACCTTAACTTGCAGTCCTAAAATAAGCACATCAAATAAGCTGAAAATGCAAAGTAATGGGGGCAAAAGCTTCACTATACTACTGAGTGTCTCTAAACCTAAAAGCCATATCAGAAGTTATCATTTACTAGTCTAATTATAACCAAGTTCAGCAGCCTTTGGAACCAAAGCTGATGAAACAGTTGACTTTTCTATTACAAAACTGACTTGACTTAATCTGATTTCAACTGCTTGATTATACTTCTACATGTAAATATTAAGCTACTATAATGCTAATTTAAGCTAACTTTTACTAATTTGTAACTAACTCTCTAATTCCAACAACTGATTTTATTAACTCTAACAGTAAACTAATTTGAAACCTATCTTTGACTTTTACTTAATTAAACTACCGATATTAAATCCTATGTGACTAACATTAAACCAATATGACTAAATGAAAAGCTTATAACAGTACATAAACAGCTACATAGTCAGTCACAAACAAATCCAAACACCCTCTTATATCAAACTAAAACTAACAAACTGAGATATCAACTAATAATCTCTAAACCAAAGATCAAATTAACAACAATTATACTAACAGAAGCAATACCAACAATCAAAAACAACCAAAATACACAGGAACTCAGAATCACAGATCTATGCTACAAATAAAGTAAAATTTGAAAATAGAACTTACATAAGCATCACATCTCAGCATGAAAAGAGATGTTTCACTTAGCTAGCCTGTCTCTAAACAGGCTCAAACCTTTCCCTTTCTGCTTTGGCCTATCAAAATCACCTCAAATCACCAATAAGTCAAGACACTTGACTTTGTTTGACCAAAATTAAACATGTGAATTATTGAAACTTAAGGAACTGACTCCTTACTCACAAAGGCTACAGAGCCAATATAAGCAATAACAAACAAAAATACAGCTTAATTGGAAGCTACAACAATAAAACTTATTTTTGATGTTTTTATATTTTTATGAAAACTGTATGAATAACTAAAAACTGATTTGTAATGAAAGAGTTGATAAGGTGATTTAAAACTAATACAATACTGAGATTTAAAGAGATTTAAACTATAACAATTAACTAAAACAATGAGCTGAAAAGATTAAAGGTAAAAGATGATTTCATAAAAAATATAAATAATTACAATTGAAAGTAAAATTAACACTACAATGACTGAGTAATTAAATGGGCAGAGCTTCGCTAGCCTAATCTCCACCAACTAAAACTAGCAGCCTAACACTCTATTTATAGTACATGATAGATGATTTTAGAAATGAGGAGCTCACGGATTGCCACCTAGGCAATCCGTGTGGTGTGCTTTCTTATATCAACTCTGAGCCCTTTGATCACCTCTCAATCATTCCCTTTGATTCACAACCCTCGAATTAGATAATATGACGCGTTCACACCAATGGAATGAGGCCACGTAACATTCTTTGTGCTTGTTTACTTCTGACACGCATTTGACACATGTGTCAGCTTCTAGAAGTCCATGATTTGACTAATACACCCTTAATTGCTGTAAATTGGGACGAGGGTAATTGATGAGGCGAAAAGTGTACCGCTTTTAAGGGGTCATTTAAACCCGGATTCGTGATTATTTGATCAAATATTGCCCTAAATCGTTCCTTTTGTCATTTTAGGTACTTTTGGAGAGAAATCTAGAAAAGGAAGCATTTTGGATGTTTTTGGAGCATAAAAGTGAAGAAAACAGCAAAGTCTCAAATTTCCTTGCAGGAACAGTACCTGACGGCGTCAAGACTCTCCACATGACGCGTCAAGAGTTACAAAAGAGGTGGATGTGGAAAATATACATGACGATCCAGAGAGTTTTTAAGCATAGGAGTTGACGGCATCACCCAAGGCCGTCAGGGCCCAAGTATTAGTGACGGCGTTACAAACAGATCTAGGCAATACGATTTTATTATGGCGGCGAGTTGACGGCGTCACAATCTAACACATGACGCCGTCACGATGTGTAATCTAAGTATAGTTTTCCAAATTTCATTCATTAGTGTGCAACTTTGAGGGAATAAACCCCAGTCCAAAATTTATCAGCTTTTCAAGGGTTTCAACCCCTTGAATCTTTCATGTTCAATTAAAGATAAGTATTCTTCCAAATCATTCAATATGTCTATGTGTTGTTTGATTATATCTTACGCTTGTCTTCTATTTAACATGCTAGGCTAGATTTCTATTGTGTTTGCTTAGATGTAGTGAAACATAGATGTTGATTATGGGTTGATTGTTTGTTTATAATTGTTACGGATGATTGTATTCGATGTTAGGCTTAAGAAAACTGGCAGACTTCCATTGGTAAATTGCTTGAACGTCTTAAGAAACATGATCGGAGGTGTACTACGATTTTTGGTTGTATTTAATGCGTAGGAGAATTCTAATGATCCCATGTTAGGAGCTTCTAACGGCTTGACATAAGAGTGAAGTAGGATCCTATAGAGTTAGGGAATATTGTACACGGCCCTACGACTAGTATTAAGGAATATGACCCGTCATCCATGCAATTGTAACAAGCTAATCAACCTGTAAAATATATCTAGGGAGTAATGAAACCTAAGTAAATACAAATTTCCTCATTATTGTTTCCGCCACATTAGTTTAACTAGTTTAATTTTCATTTTTGTTATTTTATTTTGATTGCATTTTAGTTTATTGGGTTAGTTGGCTAGCAACTAATTTCGCCCACGCTTCCAAAACCCGAGATTTTACTTGCTTTCTATAAAATATAAAAATACAAAAAGAATCATCCCTCACCTCTAGACCTAGTTCAGGAGGCTTTCTAATCCTAGCGACACTATTCCTGAGTTGAACGATCAATCCCCCGGTACTTGTCACTATACTATACTACAACGATCAGGTACACTGCCTGGTTGGGGTTGTAAGCTTCTCAAGATCCCTTGAGAGGTAAAACCTATTACGAGGGTGCAATTCCCACGTATCAGTAATATTAGGGTTCATAAGTGAATAGTAGTTTCTGGGTAAGGGGTAATTGGGGGTGGGAATGGGTAAAAAGGATTTAATATTGTTTTGACTTTGTTTGACCCGTGGGAGATGGGCTCGGGTTATAGGGAATGGGCTTGGACTTTGGGGAATTGGATTAGTTTGTGGATTTGGATCTTTGGACTATTGCAATTTACATTTTCAGATTTTAGTTTTCAAGGACCAATTTTGTAGTTTAATAAAAATCCAAGGACCAAAGCTATACTTCTTCAAAATATAATCCAAGGGCTATTTCTGTCCATCTTAGATTCTTAGAGGGCTGACTTAGATTTTACTTGAAATATTATCATGAGGGACCAAATCTGTCAAATGATGAAAGTATAGGGACTAAATATGACAATCTTCAAATCTCTGAAGTCTTCTATAGGCTCAGCATTGACTAACTTTGACTGTTCTGCACACGTTCCACTCTTGTGCTCGTTTTTGCCGGTTTCTGTTTGTTTTTCGTCATTTATTTGAAATATCCGTACCTGAACATTCACAATCACAAAAACACATATTCTTTGGCGTTTTAGGTTAGTTTTTGGATTATTAAACCTTATATTGATAAAGAAAAGGTGAGTAAATAAGTACTCACCAAAATCCCCCGGACTAATGTATTGTCGTGCCCTCACGCAATGTGATCAATTCACGCTTTTGGGATAAATAATTTCATAACTCTTCCTACTGACTTTGTAAAGTAGCAAGGAGGTTCAAAAGAAGTTATAAAATCATTTATTCCCGCAAACGCTCTGTTTTCTAATTTTATTCTTTATTCTACTTTCATTTCTATTTTTTGACTTTTCTTACTTCATACTTATGATTGTTTGTTGAACTTTCATTATTTTGCAATAAATTTTTAGGGTCAACGAGTAGAAATACTTCTCATGGAGAAGTGACCATACGGATAAAAATCGTAATCCTTGATTTTTCACAAGCCCCCAAACTAAGCGTACAAACGAGATCATAGCTTATCTACAAGTTAGATGCTAACACTACTCATAAAAGTTACTTTTGGAAACCTCTTACTCCCATGTCCTAAGTTTTGAATCTCAATATTTTTATTTTTGTTTGAGAAATGAATTGCTTCATATTTTCTCGTTTCAATACTTTTTACGTCCGATAGAGATACCAAGTTTAAACACTAAGTAGTTTTTCATTTTTTCTCAAGAACCACTGCAATAGAAATTTGGTCCACATCAAGGAATTTGGGGTACATACAATCTCAAATATAAGTTTCGGAGTACTCACGTGCACCTTATGTGTCCAATTCAGAATCATCCACATGCACCTCACGTGCCAACCACTTTTATACATAAGCTCTTATTCGATACAACTTTCACTTTTCACTTCTTTTTTTTTTTTTTTTCATTTATCACTTTTTCATACTTTTTTCATAATTTACTTTTTTTTATCAATGCAAGCTTATCGGGTAGTTCCAAAACCACGTGCACCTTATGTTCCTTGATATGTACCCAACTTCTAAAGCAAAGATTCTTTTAAGAAAATAAGAAACTAAATATTATCCAAACCTAAATATCACTAATTAACCTAGAACATCTATTATATATCATTCACGTATTTTATGGGAGCAAAAAGCCACAAGTACCTCTCATGAGCTCTAAAGAAAACCAACTACTCCACGTTAAGCATCTTACTTGTTAGAAATACAATTATTCCTATAGAAGACTCGGTCACCTAATTATTGTAATAGCATTGAGTTAGCTCGTAGTTAGTTTAGTTATTAGTTAGAATTAGATTAAGTAACATCATGGAAGAAGGACGGGTCTTTACCCACTGTATGCCTGATCTACAGCCCAGGTGTGGGCGTTTTATCATTTGTTTGTTAGGTAGTATATATACCCTTCTCCACATGTGGAGAGGGTTGGACCTTTCACTTGAAGCTAATACATTTCTCTTGTTTCTCTCACTAGAAAAGGCTCCCAATTTCTCTCTCTAGAAATTCTACTTCTTCTTAATTCGAACCACACTAAACCATACATGTTTATGATTATGAGTATCCTACAATTGGTATCAAGAGCCATGGTTTCATCATAGGGCCTTGGATATTATGATTTGGTGTGGTTTTTGTGAGTTAGAAGAGTTTTCTTTGAAAACATCATGGTTTGATCTTTCTAGTGTTATTTGATACGTTATGAGTGTACTTTTGTGATCATTGGTGTTAGTACTACATAGTTTTTCAGTTGGTTATGCTACATCAAACGTGCATTTGAAGTTGGGATTGATTTTGGGGCATTATTCTTGAATGCGGTTAGCTCTACTGTTTTATATCTTGGTTGCGGTTAGCTACTGGTTCCTGCGGTTTGCTAGTTAGCGGTTACTTTATTGGGTATAAGGACAAAATGCAAGATAGGGACTGTTTTGGACTCTAGTGGGTTGCGGTTAAGTCTCTGCGATTTGCTCCTACGGTTACTGTTGTGACTTGCGATTTGTTCCTGCAGTTTGCTCCTGTGGTTACTGTTGTGACTTTCTATTGGCTATTTGCGGTTTTCCTCTGTTGCGCTTTGCTCCTCTTTGCGGTTACCTTGCCTGATCCTGCGGTTGACTCTGGTTTGCGTTTTGCTAAGGATAGAAATTACCTCTTCCTGCGGCTTGCTCATTGTAGCGTTTAGCTCAGTTAGCGATTAACTCCAGTTTGAGTTTACCTTCAGATTGTGATTACCTCCAACTAGCGTTTACCTCTTCTAGTGATTTGCTAAAGTTGCAGTTTGACCAAAGTTGACTTTTTATGTCGAAACTTCAAACGGTCATAACTTTTGAACCGTAACTCCGTTTTCAACGAAGTCGTGAAACGAATTTTTCGAGGCCCAAATCACCTCCGGAGTGAAGTTATTGAGGTTTTAAGTTTTTAGACCTAATTTTCACCAAATTTTCGAGGCCAAACTTGCATCAACCGAACCAAGATCACAACTAAACAACATCAACTGATCATCAAGTTCATCTCCAGTCTTCGATGTTTTACGGTTTCTTCTTGATTTTGTAAAATCCCGCGAAAGAATCTATTTCTCGGTTTGAATCATAGAAGTGTAAAATTCCGTGCACGTCCACATCATGTCAAATTCTTCAGATTCGGTCATACCTGAGACACTTAAATTGTACGACATGATCAATGTACATAAGACTTCCAACCCTTCACAACAAATTAACGTGTTTGAGTCTGATAATGCTAAAATGGAATCTCCGTGCTCGAAGTCTCAACAGAATGAACTCCATCAGCCAATTAAATTACCCGATAATGCAAAGGATAGTTGCATTGAATGTTTTTGATTACTTCATTCATATCTCAAGGTTCTCTTTGCACAACCTGGATACTCGGTTGGTTACAATCGTGCATTCGCAACACTCTTCAGTCAAAAGGTTGAGACCTTCATAGGTGAAATGACTCTATACTTAGATCAACTCCAACAACAACTTGAAAAAGGTGAATTTTCTGAAGGAAGATCTATGGCTGCATTCTGTGTGATCAACAACCAACTCCAAGCGTTCATTGATTCGCGATTCATGGAGGAGTATGATCATGAGAGTCAAATGACGAAAAAGGGCTTTGCTACTCACACGGGAATCGAGGTTGACGTGTTCAGAGTCACACTACTCCAACTCATGGGTAATGTGAAGGAGTACATTATGAAAAGAGCACAACACAAACTCAAGTATGAAGACAAGGTGAGGGCATGTCGAGTGCAATCAAGTGATGGTATTGTGGATTCGGGTAAAGCATCGGGTGTTGGGAGAGTAGTCACCGATGACAGAGGATCAGAGACTGATAACCTTGACTTTACCAACAGTTCAATCACTCTTGCTACAAAGGATGTGGATGCATATAACAGACCAATGAAAGAACATGCTTCATGTGCTAAGGTACTCAAACTGAATGACATGGTCGATAAACATGAGATTTCCAACAAAGTACAACTGACAAACGTTGTTGGCTCAAATACTGCTAATATGGGAAATAGCGATATTTTCCCATGTGAACAATATGTGAAACTCAACGAAGAGTCAGCTGTACCAAGTAGTGCATCTTCTGTTGTCGATAATAATTGTGATTTGCACAAGCACACTGTTTTTCTCCCTGATGACACCCTAACCACTAGGATTAATATTCTTAAGGATCAAGTTAGGTGTTATGAACAACGTACAAAATTTGAGCTAACTAAACGTGAAAAGAAAATGGATTGGCAAATGCATGCATATATAATTGAACATAACTTAAAGGAAGAAACATTGAAACAATAGTTAAAATCTTTACAAAATAAACTTGATCAAACTATCAAACGTGAACAGGAGATACAAAAGAGTATGATTACTCAAAAACTTGATTTTCAGGATAAGGAAACAAAACTCTTAAATGATTTTTCCAGACTTAGGACGTTAAAGAACATGCTTGAAAACAAGTTGTACACACAAGGCCAAACCATTCAAACTGCTCAAATGATACAAAAGCATAGAAAGTTGTGTGATGAAAACAGTGAAAAGGATGTAGGTGAACCCAAATCTAATTGGCTTAGGAGCGCTAGAGATGCCCAACCTGCATTATATGATGCAAATGTTACGCTTAAGCCTGGTCATGCCCCTCCTGATGTGCGATCCGATGATGAGACCAATGAGGTAGAAGATAGAACTAGAGAGAAATTGACTGAAAAATTAAAGGCTCCCAGGTGCATTGCAAACAAAATTCTGTACAAATATGATTACTTTGAAGATAATCGATTAGCTCTTTTTGTCCCTCAAAAAAAGTTTACCCCAGAGCAAATATCTTGGAGTTTTGACCTTGAAAGAATGAAAGCAGAAATAATTGTGGGTGGAACTCGTACCATGTTTAAGATAGCTAATCCAACGTTATACCCACTAAATACACCCAGGCATCTTGTCCCTTTAACTATCCCCACGCAAAATAATACTCTAATTGCTTTATATGTTCTTTGGTCAATTATTCACTGATTTTGATAAAACATGTAAAAAGAGAATTACGCCAACGGGTATTACTGAAGGGGAAAGGGGTTTTGAACAACCAAAGAGTTGTTATTTAACTGAGTTCATGCCATTCTTTAAACTTCTCAAGGAACATTTTGAGGGTCTTCAAAAAACCTTAAATAAAGATGTTGATAATATGAAAAAGGTGTTTAAAGAAGTGGAAAACGAGGGAAAACAAACTGCAACAAATCTTCAATATAGTGAAATTGCGAGGAAAAATGCTCTTATCTTGAATGATACCTTGATTGCTAAATGTGTTGCTCAAGATGTATTCTATACTACCACTGATTCTGCATTAACTGCTTGTCAATTTCATGAAATGTCTGTTGCTTTAAATGTTCTCCAGAATCGTGTTGTTGAGCTTGAGGGGGAGAATTTAAAATTGCGTGAGAAAATTCAAAACGATGACCATCATAACATGGTCAGGCATTTGTCAAAACTAGAGGTTGATAATCTTAATTTGCAATTAAAGTGTCAACATTTAGAAGAAAGAATTAAAATCTCAAATGCCAAGACATCTTCGGATGCTCCTGAATTTAATGCATATTTTGAATTAGCCAAACGTGATGAAAAAATTCAAGCTCACACTAACACGATCCGAAAATTGAGGGTTCAAATTGCCCAATTGAAGTCAAACAACAGTGATGTGATTGGCACCCAAAAACCACAGTCTATAGATTCTCAAAATTTTCAATTTCAAGATTCCATCAATAAATTGCAACATGAAAATGATTGGTTTCGTGCTGAAAATTCGAAAGTTAAACAGCTATACAAAGAGTTATATGATTTAATTAAGATCACATGTGATAAAAACAATGAAAAGATAACTTCTTTGCTTAACGAGATTGAGAAACTAAAGACTCAGGTGAAAGGGAAAATGCCAATCATCACTTGTGATAATGTTGTTCAAAAGGTTTCTGCCTGTAAGAAGTACGCAATTGATGCTGTGAATATTCCTCTTCCCCTTAGGAATAATAAGTTAGTTCATAGTGACTATCTTAAACATCTTAAGGAGTGCCTTGACTTGCTTCGTGAAACCATTGAAGAGGATAGGCTAGCAAAACTACTTGATGATGCTATTGTAGGTGCCTGCTTTCTCACTAATAGATCTTAGGAACTCTTAGAATATGCTATTGGTACATGTCCTAATATTGATAGCAAGCAAGATAGGTCATCTGCTTCATCCTCTAAGTCAACAAACAAGCATGTTACCTTTGCTGAACCTTTGGAAACTTCAGATCCCAACACATCAAAACATGTTCAGCAACTAGAAGTGAAAAAGACTAAGGTTCCCATCACTCCCTCTACAAGAGTTAATAGTGTCACTAATGCTAGCAAGTCAAAACCTAGGAGTCATATGAAGGATTATAGGACCTCTCTAGCTAAAAGTGTTCCTAAGACAAAAGTAGAAGACCACATGAGGAACTATAAGTCTGAGTTGAACAAAAGGAACCATAATTCAAATCCTAATTCACTTTGTAAAACATGTAATAAATGCTTAATCTTGAGTAATCATGATAAATGTGTTGAGAAATTTCTGAAGTTGTTTAACAAACCCCCAGTTAAGAAAGTTTGGAGAGCTAAACAAATTAAGCAAGTTTGGAAAGCAACAGGAAAACTGTTTGTCAATGTTGGTTATCAATGGAAGCCCACTGGAAGGAAATTCACTTTAGGAGAACAATGCCCTTTAACTAGGATAACTAATTCTAAAGTAGTGCCTATTAAGGAATGGAAGCCAACTGGTAGAACTTTCCCTTTGGAGACCCAATGTCCTTTACCTAGGCCCATTGCATCTACTAGTGAAATTTCCACCATTGAAACGAATGCACCTAAGGTCTTAGTGGCTCCAGAACTTGTTTGCACTAACCAACTGGAACCCAACTCAAATTGGGGATCTGACACTCCAAATCTTCTGCTCTCGTCTGTTTTCAAATGCAGGTCATACAGTTTGTCCTTTGGTATTTGGACTCAGGCTGCTCAAAACATATGATTGGGGATCGCTCAGGGCTCGAGAACTTTGTGAATAAGGTTATCGGGATAGTTAGATTCAGGAACTACCATTTTTGGGCAATTATGGGTTAAGGAGACTATGTATTTTGGTGACAATATAATCTCTTGGGTAGACGTGGTCATAATTTGTTTCTGATTGGTCAATTACGTGATTTCCATTCTAGAAGTTGCTTTCAGTTAACATTCATGCTTCTTCGTAGAATTGGATGGTGTTAATCTTCTTAAAAGCAGTCATGACACTAACCTGTACACCATCTCCATTTGAAGACATGATGCGGCCTTCTCCTTCTTTCTAGCAGTTTATGGTCTCAAAGAACAATTCGTGGCTATGGCACCAATGTTTAAATCACTTGAACTTTGGTACCATCAATGATCTTGCTTGCAAGGATTTTGTATGTAATTTACCCAGATTAAATTATGGAAAAGATCATCTTTGTTCAGCTTGTGAACTGGGTAAAAGCACGAAGCATACACACAAACCCAAAACTGTCAATACCATCATGGAAGTTCTTCACACCCTTCACATGGATCTATGCGGACCAATGAAAATGCAAAGTATAAATGGGAAGATGTATGTTCTTGTGATAGTTGTCGACTATTCTCGGTTTACATGGGTGAAGTTTTTGAGAACCAAGGACGTGACTCCAGAGGTTATCATCGAACTCATTAAACAGCTGCAAGTATGACGCAACAAAACCGATACTTGATACATACTCTTCACAACAAAACTCCATATGAGCTGATGCATGGCATGAAACCGGATCTCTCCGTTCTATGTGTGTTTGGTGCTTTATGCTACCCTACAGATGATAGTTAAAGATCTAGGATTATTAAAAGGTAAAAGCTGATATTGGATTCTTCATTGGTTATGCTCCAGATCATAAGGGATACCGAATCTACAACAAACAGACCCGATAAGTGCAGGACCCGCGTATAAACTTTTGTCCCCTGATCCAATCAGTCCAGGCATTGAACAATATTCCACACCTGCAGTACTTTATGTACCTCCTTGAAGTGAGCATTTGAAGATCTTATTTGCACTGATGTTTGATGAATAATTTGAGACACCTACTGATGATACACCGACATCACCAGCTGCCGCTGCTCCGGTTCTGTACAACTCAAATGGTCCATCAGTGTTTACTTGAATTGATCAAGATGCTCCATCTGTAAGTTATTCACCATCATCTTCAAATCTTCAATCTCCTTTAATACATCAAGGTACTGCAGACAACAATTCTTTTGAAGTGAATTCTTTTGCTCCTCCTGATGTGGCTTCATTCGATAATATACTTGCTCCTGAATCTTCATCAAAGGCATTTTCTTTTGGAGATCTTAACATGGCTACATCAGTTCCCTACCCTCAACCACATGAGTATCTCTGATAATGGACCAATTATCATCCGATTGAGAAAGTTATCAGAAATCCTTCTCAACCCGTGTTCACACGAAGGCAACTTACCACCTTTGCCTTGTGGTGTTTGTATAATTCCGTACTATCCAAAGTCGAACCCTAAGATGTCAAAACTGCCATCTCTAAAGAATGTTGGGTTAATGCAATGCAAGAAGAAGTACGCAAGTTTGATCGACTTGAAGTATGGGAATTGGTACTACCTCCAGACTGTGCAATGACTATTGCTCTTAAGTGGATCTTCAAAGTGAAACTTGATGAGCATGATGTTTTTCTGAAAACAAGGCAAGGCTTGTTGCTAAGGGATATCGTCTACAGGAAAACATTGATTTAGAGGAATATTTCGCTCTAGTTGTTCGTTGTGAAGCTCTCAGACTGTTTCTCGCCAATGCTGCAAGTCAGAACACGATGGTCTATCAAATGGATGTGATAATTGCATTTCAAAATGGCGAGCTGAATGAAGTTCTTCATTTCAGTCAACCTGAAAGATTTGTGGATCTTGATCATTCCGACCCTTGTCTATCGTCCGTATAGGGCTCTCTGTGGTCTAAAGCAGGCACCTAGGACATGGTTTGATGGACTGTCAAAGTTTCTCCTGGCAATCAGATTCTCCAAAGGTGTGGTGGGACATGTTGAGTAAAGGGTAGTGGAACTTTACTTCGTGAGGACAGAATTTCAGGTGGCAGATTTCTTCTCTAAGGCTCTCTTTAGAGAACGGTTTCAATTTATTCTCCAGCGCCTTGGAATGAAGAGTCTTACGCCAGAATCACTCATACGTCTTTAGGAAGAGAATGAGGAGTAATGGGTTTTACTTCACATATCCTTTGTACATAACTTAAAACAAAAAGAAAATAGAAAAATATAAAACCTATAAAAACCATAAAAATCTGAAAAATCATAAAAATCCAAAAATATTCTTCTCACGACATGTCTCTTGTGTAATCAATATTATGTACGTTTCTAGAAATGTCATTCAATAATGACACGGAATCATACATATGCTTGAGCAAGAGTTTTTCGTTTTCAAATAATTTTTTTTAAAACATGTCGTTTCTCAAAACATTCTTTCAAAAAATGGCTTACAGTCATTTCAGGCTGTAATCCGGACTTCAAATCATGGCTTGCTATTACTTCAGATAGCAACCCGTTTTTCAAAATGGGGAAAACACGTCACCAAAAAGACGGTTGTTCCTTGTACCGGGTGAAGTTCACGTGGGCATGGATTACTTTATATCCATGTTTCCTCGATCTAATGTACGTTTCAGTGCATTATTTCTTGATAAAGAAGAGAAATCTTCTTTTTATCGCCAAATATTTTCCCTTCTATGATTTTTTCGGAAAGTATTTGTGCAAAACTTGGTGGTACCATGAGATTTTGATTGAAAATCAAATTGAACTCAAAATTTTGACAAAATTTTTCACTCAATCAATGACATCATTTATTTAAGCTTTAACATCCGTCATTGATTGAGGGGGAGAGTGATTTCTCAAAATTTTATGTATCATCAAAACTCCCCACACTTTGTACAAAAACCTTGCAATAAAACCATTTGTCATGATTATGTGTCAGAATGATAACATTTTCAAAGAGTTTTTGTTATAACTTCAAATCCTTTGTAAACTCATCAAATCTGACACATAACAACCTCCCTCAAAGATTGAGGGGGAGCAGAAAAAGTTCCTTTTATCAGAAAATATTAAAACTGACCGCATTTCTCTCCCAAAATCTTTCTAACTTATTTAAATCAATTGAGATCCAAAATCTCAAAAGATTTGAAATTTTTGATCGGGGGAGAGAATGTGATTTAAATATGAAATCCAATAATCAAACGTGATCTTTTGGACTCAATAATTGGCTCCCACATATGTGCTAAACTCTTTGAAATATCGATGCACATATTGAGGGGGAGCAAAAGGCGTTTGTGGAAGTTATACCAAAGACCGACCATTTATCTTTATGCATGGAGTTATAAGGATAGTTAAGGTTAGGTATGAGTTCCTATGATCCACCAGAACTGGAAGGATCTTCCCAGGGACAATTCATAGATAGATTAGAAGTCCTTATCAATGATTGAAAAAAGGAGAAAAGTGAGAAAAGGAAGAGTGCGGACTGAGATAGAGCTAGGACTGGAACACACCCAACAAGGTTCTAGTGGTGAAGTCTCGGTAAGCACTAAAGGGGTTGAAGAATGAAAAAGAAATGAAATGTGAAAGGGTGAAAAGAAATAGCCCTCTATATATTCAACCTTAGGGCAGAAACCGGGTTCAATTCATAAGCTACTTGCGGTAACTAAGGTAACACCGGTATTGAAGATAAGACGTCAATGACCCAGTGACGTACTGCACTAAACTTCCCAACCACTCAAGTTCTCTTAATAGAACTTGTTTCAATCTCACGGGGAACCCTATGCAATGTATCAACCGTTCATTGCGAGCTATGTTGATACCTAAAACAGGAGACGCCTCCCCAGTCTCCAGGAGCGGATCAAAACGCACTATTGAGTCTAGAGCCAAGAGATCATCCATAAATCTCGATAGGACACATTCCAAATATGCTTATTGTTTCACACAATGTGGAAAATAAGATAAAATATTTAGAGTCCTACGCATTATCCTTGTGGTATTGCCAGAACATCCGAGTGATATGAAAATATTCACAATGAAGATGGAAATCCTTCTAGAGCGAACATCTTTCAAGCTCTTGGTAAGTGACATGTGAGATCCACCATGGATCAATGATCAAGTGAAAACTGGAAAGCAACAATGGTACGATTCAACATTGAATCAAACTTGTTCCAGGATATGGATTGACGGATACTTTTGTAAAAACCTTTCAATGTGCTCACAAACTAACTTTCGTGCACATTGATTGTGTATACTCTTTCAAACAAAAGTATTTTTTATGAAAATATAATTCAAAGCTTAAAACTCTCGTCGTGTCTCAAAAATGTTTATCATATGACACGCAAGTGATTTCTATAAATCAATTTCCCATCAATCCGTGAATACTTATTCACCGATTCACTCTATCGTGCTGTCTGCTTTTAGACGTTCCGGTATGAGAACATGCTAAGTATGAAGATTCCAAAGTGGATTCTTTGGAAAATTCATTACTACAAGCTGGAAATTCCTGTCAAAGAGAGTCTACATTAAAAAGAGACTCTACCGGATCACAGGTCGGTTTTCACAAAACCGGAGGGTAGTCTGTCCTAGCAGAACGAATGACAAAGCCATATTCGTTCTCTATCTTTATTGCTAACTGTTTTATTTCAGGGACACATATAAAGATGGCGTTGATGGCTCCTATTTCTAGCTGAATCGGGTCAATCCATACCTCATGCTCACACATCCTCCTCACCATCAATGATGATGAGAGACTTTCTACAACAAATGTTGAGAGACTACCAACAACGTTTCCGCAACTCTGATGAAAAGTCTCCTGATCCACAAACTTTGATGTAAAGTCTCCTGATCCAGAAGGGTGTGAGCATGATGGTCCTAAAGTCACTACATCACATGAAGGCGATGCTACTATGGATGAGCTTAGAGATTTACTGTGGCTGATGATCTCAAAGAAGCTCAAAGATCACATATCACAAAGGAATCCAAATCACAAGTTCGTTTCTTGAAGTACAAAGTGTGCTGAACAGTTAAGAATCAGATCCTACGAGCTACATGATCTAAAGAATGCTTGAAGAACAAAGAGCTTAATTTCCAAGGTGACCTCGCTTAGGGGGAGATTGTTAGAAATACAATTATTCCTATAGAAGACTCGGTCACCTAATTATTGTAATAGCATTGAGTTAGCTCGTAGTTACTTTAGTTATTAGTTAGAATTAGGTTAAGTAACATCGTGGAAGAAGGACGGGTCTTTACCCACTGTATGCCTGATCCACAGCCCGGGTGTGGACGTTTTATCATTTTTTTGTTAGGTAGTATATATACCCCTCTCCACATGTGGAGAGGGTTGGACCTTTCACTTGAAGCTAATACATTTCTCTTGTTTCACTCACTAGAAAAGGCTCCCACTTTCTCTCTCTAGAAATTCTACTTCTTCTTAATTCGAACCACACTAAACCATACATGTTTATGATTATGAGTATCCTACATTACTTCTAAATAAACTCTATCATTTCTCGCTCTTCGCAATTTAAGATTCAAATAATGAAACCAGCGAATACTTAGCCGATAATCAGCCACGCATATATAAAGTCAGTTACGGAAACTTGCAAATTCTAGAAGAAGAATTCGCGTTTTCTAGCTCCTGATGTAAAAGACTAGCGAAAGCTTTTAAGCTGCGCATGTATAAAGTCAAGTACGGGAACTTGCAGATTCTTAAGAAAGAATTCGCATTTTATTGCTCCTGGTGTACAAGACTAGCACAAGCTTGTGTGATTATCATTGGTTAAGGGAACAAGCTAGGGCTCAACACGCCCGGCAAAGTCAAAATATTTATTCCTACTCTCGCCAGCAAGAAAGTCAACAAGGTGTCAAAACACTTATTCAAACTTTATTATACTTTTGCACAATTTTTTCAACTTTTCTCATTTTTTTGTGCTTTTTCATGACTTTTTCATAGATTTTTCTTCAAAATTTTTTCAAAATTTTCAATTTTTAGGAAAAACGGAGTTGCAAGAGTACACGACATAGTAAAAAATGCAAGGTCAAATCGAATCGAAGATTCACCCTCCCCCGGACTAGAATTGAACATTGTCCTCAATGTTTTTCGGGTAAAGGCAATCGTAACAAAATTCTAGGGCTGTTTATTAATTATGCCAAAGAAAACGTTAGTCGATAAGATTTTCGGATATAAGATTTCCAAAAGCATCGATGAATGAGACTCGGGTGGAGAAAATAACGAGCACGAGAGTCATCATAAATCGCGGACAATCCTGAAAAAAACATTCACAAACATCCACAGAACACAAGAGTAGAAGAGGTACCCCCTCCTCACATTATTTGTTAGAAATAAGAAAAATAAGAAGATGAAATGGATAAGCATGGGTTGCCTCCCACGAAGCGCTTGTTTTTGTTCACCGAGTCACATGAGCTTGACTCGATCCCCAAAATATTTGGATAAACATATGAATTATTTGAAAGTTCCACCCCGAAGAGATAACCAATGGTATTCTAATAGTCAAAACTATTAGAAACGATACCAGGGTCAAAAATGGTGTCCTCACTCCCGATGGAGAGACGGAGAAGAGAAATCACACCAAATGTGATAAATGGAAAGAATGTCATGATAACAATCATGAAAAAGTCATCATCATAAAAAGAAGAATTCATAATCGTGGAATTATGAATCTTATCATTAGAGTTCATTTGAAAAACATTTCCGGGTGGGAGGGGTGGGATAAAAGTTTCATGAAAACTCTCATTTTTAAGTATGCCACCCGGATCATGATCATTTTCAAAATCAAAAAAGAAATTTTCATACTCTGGAATAGAAAGTTCACCAGAAAACTTTTCAAAATCACAATCAATCTTATCAAAACAAAATGAATCATACTCCGGAAAAGAGATAAAAGCAAGAGAAGTGGTACTGCCACTACTCGTCTCTTCCGTATTGTGGAAAACTAGAAGGGGAGGTTGAATAGTTTTACGTCAATTTTTATTTTATAAAAGATTTGTTTGCAAAATAATCGATTCAAGTTTTATGTGAGATCAATAAACAACACTTATATAAACTAATATCTACGAAATGAAATAACAACAATATAAGTAAATAAGTAAAGAGATAGAGATGGAAAGATCGCACCACAAGACAAAGGATTTATAGTGGTACGGCTATGAAGCACCTCTTCGCCCTACTCCACTCCCCGAGCACCTAACTCGAGAGTTTTCTTCACTACGTCAACAAGCTCCCTTATGGCAGAGAAAACCTTACACAACTTTTGCTTACACCAATTTATGACACTAATTTAAATGACGAGTCCTAATAGTAGCTAGAACCAATCTCACACCACTACACACCTTCTTCACAACTTATGCACACCACTACTACTACACAACTTCACTACTTCTCTTTCACAACACTACTTCTACTTCTACCCAACACAACTACTTCTATTCACAACTACTAACACACCTAGATCTATCTATTACACAACTTCTACACCTTTACAATATACACAAGCCTACAGTACTTCTTAACAAGATGTTAGAGGAGTATTCTTCTCTTGCACTTTGAATGTTGAAGGATTGGATCACTTGAAACAAGAACTAATATGTTTATGATCAAAGGATTTAGGAAGATGATTTGAGGGAATTAGAACAGAAAGTTTTAGTGCAAAAGGTGAGGAAAAAATTCAGATTTGAACTAGTATTTATAGGCAAAGAAATCTGACACAGGAGCGTATGCCGGCCCCCTTAATTGTGTGCCGGCCCCCTTAAAATTAAGGGGACCGCCCCTTATAATTAAGGGGGCCGCCCATATGAAACGGCCAGATTCTTTGTCTTTTTCTGGGGAAAGTTTATTTGGTGAAAATTTAACTGAATTTGGTTAAAAATTTGAATTTATATATTTATTATGAAATAAACATTTTCTTTAATTACCAAAAGTGTTTTTCTTAAATATATAAAATTTTTATACCATTTTATATAATTTGTAATTAGTAAATAAACCTTCCTTTGATCATAAGATATATTAGGCACTTGTTTATTCATACCTTAAGTGAATTAGTTGGATATAATGATATTTTGTCACTAAATACTTATTTACGTAATGATTTTACGTTTAATGATTTTAGATTTTGTGATCGTCAAAACATAGGGATATCAAAAAAATATTAATAACGTTTTTTCGCATTATTTACATCAACAATCTCCCCCTTTTTGATGATTACGAAATCTAAACTCATTAAATCAAAAATTATTATATATGCAAGTATTTAGTGAGTTTTATATCACTTCTCCCCCTTTTTGTAAACATCAAAAAGGTTGTCCCGAAGACGGATGAGCTCCCCCTTGATGTGTACTCCCCCTCGTTTTAAGGTTAAATGACAAATCGAGATATGTAATGCTTGCAAAATATTTAGAACAAACAGTATATATGCATGCAATAAACTAAATATATAACTATAGAACATGTAAAAAGAAAACAATAAATCTCAACAAGCATTTATTATTCATAAAAATAGATTATGTTGGAAGACATAATCATTTGTTACACAAGCATACATATATGCTTTTTTTAGTAAACTACATTAGATAATGCTAAGTTGCCATCTTGAGGTCTCTAGGACTTGCTTGGAGATGTGAATCATGGATTTAATGGAGGTGGACATTGGTGGGAATTTTGGTTGGAGAGTTTGGAATGGTGGATGGGGGTGAGCTTGGAGCGGAAGAGTTGGATTGTAGTGTTTGTGATGGTGGTGGGGAAGACCTTGTGAGGAGATACTCAATCCAAGTAAAGTGCTCATTGAGAGCAATAGTTTGTTTTTGGAGAAAAATGCAACAAGGACAATTGTTGACATGATTCTCAAGTGGGACATTGTTGTTGGATGGTGAGGATGGAGTGGTAGAGGGTTGTTCAATCAAATTGCGTTGAGCAAGATGTAGGGCAAGTAGAGCACTAAGCTCATGGGCTTCTTTGAGCTCCTCAACGAACTTTTTATGTTCGGAGGAAGGAAATGATGGAGGAGTTGGGTTGTTGTTGTTGTTGTTAGGGATTGAGGTTTGGACATTAGACATAGGATTCATGTCTTGATGATAAAGATGGATGTGGTTTTGAGATTGAGTATGTTCCTCAAAAGGATCATTTGGAAGATTTGTGGTGAGTGAGATGGTAAGGTTGTCTTGTGGAGGTAGAGTGAAAGTATCATTTGGATGAAGTGAATGTTTGGTTGTTCGTTGGTTGGAGACAACATCATTAATGGATGAGAATTTTTGACATGTGTCAAGTTTTCTTCTCCATACGGGTTTGACGGTTATTCTTGCACCTCTTGTGGGTTTGGTTCTTGGATGATTGGGTGAAGACATGATTGAGTGAGTGATAACAAATGATGAATGAGGGTATTTATAGTGTGATGATTTGGTGTTTATGGAAGGATAATATATGGTGGATTTGATAGAGAAAGTATGTTTGTGAATTTAGGGAAGTGGGGAATCAAAATAGGGTGAAATGGGCTAAAAAGCAGAAAGCAAACAGGGAACCTCGACCATCAGGTGGCCGGCCCCCTTAATTAATGGCTAGCCCCTTTAATTTTAAGGGGGCTGCCCGTTATAATTATGGGGGCCGCCTAATGCTTGGTTCCCAGATTGCCAGAAATGGTTTTTAGCACAGGTTTTTCTAGAAAGATGTTTGTTTTGAGGTTTGGTTTTGGGCAAGTCCATCTCTTTAGGCAACTAAACAAGTATTATCTTGATGAAGTATGCATGGAAAGTATATATATGTAGGCAACTAAGCAAATATAATAGTTTACATGCAAAGGTAATAATGATAAAGAACAAATAAGCAAGTTATGTATCCTAAGGCAACAAATAAGGTATAGGGCAACTTAGTGAGGGAGAAACTAATGATGGAACAAATTAGGACCAAGTGAAGCTTGACATTTTTCTAGTGTGTGCCTATATGCAACAAATGTGGAGATGCGATTGCTTCGACTCCTAATGCCAAGAAAAACATGTATCCTAAGAAGCAATCCAAAAATTCCTTGATTTAATTTGCTTAGTCCATGATTGCCAAAGATATACATTGGATTATATATTTTGACACTTCATGTTAACTTTTATGCATGATTTTAGAAAAACGTTTTTACCATTATTCAACAATGTAAAATTTGAAAGTGATGAGTTTTCTAAATCGTGAGAATAATTTCGAAATGAATTGAGGTTTTCTTTTGAGAGTATATATACAAAAACAAAATATCTCAATTCCTTATTTTTGTGCAAAATAGAATCCTAGACTCAGATTTGAGAAGACGGAAAAGAAAAATTATGATGTTTTTAAATGCTCAGATGGCCGGCCCCCTTAAAGAAAGGCCGGTCCCCTTAATTTTAAGGGGGCCGCCCTTATATATTTAAGGTGTCTGCCCATCTGACAGAAAAAAAAATCAGAATTGAGAAATTTCAGAAATAAAATTTTAATCTATTTGTTCCATCATTCCTAATCCTAAACGCAAGTGGTTAAATAATTCACGCTTAAGGGGCTTAGTAAATATATCCGCAATGTTATCTTCCGAGGCTAACTTTTCTATAGTTGTGTTTCCCTTTTGTACGTTATCCCTAAGAAAGTGAAGACGTATTTCTATATGTTTAGTCCTAGAGTGTTGAACGGGATTCTTACTCAAATCTATGGCTCCTTTAATATCACACATTATAGGAATGTTTTCTAACCTAATGCCATAGTCTACGAGAGGTTGTTTCATCCATAGTGCTTGTTGACATGCCTTTCCAGCGCTTACATATTCAGCTTCGGTGGTCGAAATAGTTGTTTCTTGGAAAACCAAGACGTTAGGCAACATCCCATAAACGTGCAAATACCACTAGTGCTTTTTCGATCCACGTAGTCTCCCGCATGATCTGAATCCACATAGACAATGGTTTCTATGCCGGATCCCTTAGGATACCATAATCCTAAGTGTATAGTGCCTTTAATGTATCGGAAGATACGCTTAGCCGCTTCTAGGTGAGAGGTTTTGGGAACCTCTTGAAAACGAGCACAAAGGCAAACACTAAACATGATATCGGGTCTACTTGCCATTAAGTATAGTAAACTACCTATCATTCCTCTATACTTATTTTTATCTACGGACTCACCTTCTTCATCTCTTGTGAGTTTCACTTCCGTAGACATAGATGTCTTAAGGGGTTTTGAGTCTTCTAGGACAAATTTCTTAAGCATTTCCTTAATGTATTTTGATTGGTTAAAAAATATTCCATCTTTTAGTTGTTTTATTTGTAATCCTAGGAAGAAGTTTAGTTCACCCATCATACTCATCTCAAACTCATCATGCATGATTTTGGCAAATTCATCACACATATCCTGACAAGTCGATCCAAATACAATGTCATCGACATATATTTGAACAATGATGATATTTGGGTCACTTCTTTTAGTGAAGAGAGTGTTATCTACCATTCCCATGGAATAATTATGCTCAACTAGGAAAGCTTTAAGTCTATCATACCAAGCTTTTGGAGCTTGCTTAAGACCATATAAAGCTTTCTTTAGTTTTTAGACATAATTAGGTTTTGCGAAGTCAATGAATCCCGGAGGTTGTGCCACATATACCTCCTCATTGATAAAACTGTTGAGGAATGCACTCTTCACATCCATTTGGTATAACTTAAAGTCTAGGGCGCAGGCATAAGCTAAAAGGATTCTAATGGAGTCTAATCGAGCTACAGGAGCATAGGTTTCGTCATTATCAATTCCCTCTTGTTGATTATAGCCTTGGGTGACTAACCTAGCTTTATTCCTAGTTACTATTCCATTTTCATCTAATTTATTTCTAAATACTCACTTAGTTCCTATTACGGTTGCATTCCTAGGATTTGGGACTAGTTCCCAAACATCATTTGTTTTAAATTGATTTAATTCTTCTTACATAGCCATAATCTAACTTTCATCCTTTAAGGCTTCATTTATATTTTTAAGTTCTATTGTTGACACAAAGCAAAAGAAGTTATTTTTATCTTGAGCTTGTGATCTAAGTGTTCTTTGATTTAGGTGACCTATTATGTTATCTAATGGATTATGACTTTGATTCTTTAACATTTACAACTTGATTTTCTTCTAAAGTTTCTACTTCAAGATCATTACCTAGGGGTTTAGTTTTACTAACCTCAATAGCTTCTTCTTCTATAACATCATCATCTTCTAAGGGTAATGTTTTAGGTAGTGGAGGAGTTTCATCAAAGGTTACATTTAGGGATTCTTCTACTTTCATGGTATGTTTATTAAAAATTATATATGCCTTACTATTTTGAGAATATCCTAGAAAAATTCCTTCGTAAGCTTTAGGGTCGAACTTAGTGAGATAGTCTTTTGTATTAAGAATGAAGCATTTACTTCCAAATACTCTAAAGTAGCCTATATTAGGTTTTCTACCTCTTAATAATTCATATGGTGTTTTTCCTAAGATTCGTCTAATGGAAACCCTATTAAGTATATATGTTGATGTATCTACGGCGTGACACCAAAATTTTTATGGGATAGATTGTTCATTTAACATCGTTCTAGTCATTTCTTGTAAAGAACTATTTTTTCTTTCTACTACCCCATTTGATTGCGGAGTACGTGGAGCGTAGAAGTTGTGAGATATTTCATTCTTATTACAAATTTTTCCGAATTGTACTTCGTTATCAAATTCCCTACCATGGTCCGTCCTAATTGATACTATAGAACATCCTAACTTATTTTGTATCATTTTACTAAATATCTCAAATTTTTCAAAGGCTTCGGTTTTATCACTTAAGAATCTAGTCCAAGTGTATCGTGAATAATCATATACTATAACTAAGGTGTAACGATTTCCACCATAGCTCCGCACAGCGGATGGACAAAAAAGGTCCATATGAATTAATTCTAAGCATCTAGTTGTGGATAACATATTTTTAGCTTTGTGACTAGCATGTGCTTGTTTTCCAATTTTACTAGCATCGCAAAAATGTTGATCATATCTTAGACTAGGTAAGTTTCTAACTAGTTCCTTAGAGGCTAAAGATTGTATTTGTTGCATGTTTGCATGACCTAATCTCCTATGCCACAAAGTGGAGTTTTCATCTATAGTATCTAGGCATATCTTATCTTCCGGGTTGTCTCCTAATTTCATAACATATATACCTCCTTTCCTAATTCCTCTATCTATAACTTTCTTATCTTTAATTATTGGGTAAAGGTAACCCTACACTTATTATCACATATTTGGCCTATACTAAGCAAGTTATAAGTTAGATTATCTACGTGCTCGACATTTTCAATAGTTACAGAGTCTTGAGAGATCGTACCTTTGCCTATGATTTTTCCACGATGATCACTACCAAAAACAACATTACCTCCGTTGTATGCCTTATATGTAGAAAATAGCTTGCGATTCCCCATCATGTGTCTTGAGCATCCACTATCCTTTATCCACTCATCGGGTTCCAAATCTACTCCTAGACATATTTCATCGGGTGCATGAGCCACGAAACATTTGTACTTCATTGTTTCATCTTCGTCACTAGAAATTCTTCTTCGGGTGATTTTCCTTTTTTCTTGTGCTTTTAGTCGCTTCTTAATAATATTCTTGAATTCTTTAACGACCTTTGCATATTCTTCATCTTCACTTTCGGAACTATAATAGTCATCATCATTATGTTCGATCGTTGACTTTGTACACCCTTCTTGTTTGCTCTTGGTATGACTCATGGGGTTTTCGTCATCATTACCTACACATGCAAAATTTGGACTAGTAGCACTTGTACTCATTTCAACTAAATACTTATCTACTATACTTTCATTTTCAACAATTTTATATAATATAGGTTTAATTACCCAAGTCGACCAAAAACTTTTCATATTCCACCATATAGACAGCGCGAACTCCTTTTACAGATTCAACCATCCCTCTTCTGATCGACTCTGCCCGTAATAATTTCTGATCGACTCTGCCCGTAATCAACCGTTTTTTCCCTCGACTTGCTTTTGCCTTTAAGTAGAGTTCTCCATCATCATCAGCGATCTATTTTCTCTGCTTATAATATCCATCAGTATAAACTTGAAACCAACATTCCAATTTATGTGATCTCCTTGAGGTAATTTTAATTTCTACAAGTTCATATATCCACAAATCAGGTTCTTTTATCTGTTTTTTATTCAATTTAATCGTCAATTTGAGGTGTTTATGGGTCAATTTTGTGTTTGGCTTATTTTAGTCATTATGGTTATTTGTTAATTAGCTTTGAGTAGATGACTTAATTACCGATGATGATTCATAGACTTATGTTGTTTAATTTAATTAAGTTTCTGATGATTAGTTTAGTGATCCGTAGTAACTGTGAATGATTTTTGTTGTTTATAGTGGATACACTTTGCTAAGGGATCCACACCATAACAAGGGACTTGCATTTACTGAGAGGGAAAGAGTTGCACATTACTTGTGCGGTTTGTTGCCTCCGTGTATTTTGACTCAGGAGCTTCAGGTTTGCGTTTCCTACAAAATCCTTGTACGGATGCTAAAAAATTATTTGGATTGACCATGTTAACATAAGATATATTGTGTTATGACTCATCAGGAGAAGAAGTTGATGCAAAATATCCGTAGTTATGATGTTCCGTTACACAAGTATGTTGCTATGATGAAACTCAAGGTATTACTTGAATCTTGTATTTTTGTTTCGTTTCGGCAATCAACATATTTCGCAAGTTGTATCCTATTTGTTGTATGGTCTTGAATGTTCGTTCTATTATGGTTTATAGGAGCAAACCGACCAAAATATTTTTGATTCCCGCTATATAGACGGCACGACTTCCTTTTTCACAAAAAAAAGTCGAGCGCCCCTTCACTACAGTCGACTGCCCCTGCACCTTTTTTATCCCGCGACTTACCTTAAATAGGGTTAATACACCTCCATCAGCATCGGTAGATCTATAATATCAGTAGTCCATCGATTCTATCTCAATAGGTAATAATACCCTTTATGAAGATGTCAGGAAGCAGCATCTATCTATGAGCTTGCTCAAATTGAACCCCAACAGTCCAATTTATGTGATCTCGTTTAGGTAATTTTAATTTCTATAAGTTCATATGGTTCATTTATCTGTTTTTTATTCAATTTAATCACGAATTTGAGGTGTTTATGGGTCATAGTGATAACATATAAGGAAAACGAAGCTCTAGTAGTTTCCGTTTGTCAAGTTCTGCTTGTTTCCCGTGGTGTATATACTTGGGTTATATGCAATACGGCCTTTTTACATGGAATTGCTAGCTAATGATTTGCTAAGTTGAATAGGATATGTGTTATTGACCTTGTGAGAAATCATGATATGAGTTTAACTATTCCGCTAAATGTTTAGCTCTTATAAGCTTCACTTCTTTATCCTCTTCTAGCCTGTGAACGTTAGGTGAGTAAAATATTTGAACCAGCATTGTTAGGAAATCCGTGGTAGCAAAAATTACCTATAATGTTGTGCACATGTCGTGAGTGAATTGATGAAATTCTTCTGTAGTTTGATTCTCTTTAGTTCAGTAGCCAAGGCTATTTAATATGTGCAGAACAATTTTAATAAACTCATCCACTATAAAACCTTTCTTCAATTTGCTCAAGTTTAGTTCTTGCTTGTCGTTACTTACGTATTCTATTGCATTATAGAGACTAAAAAGTTAACATCACAGATGAAATACATAGACTGATAAACATATATTGCTCTAAGTGAAAAATTGTACATCTTTAATAAGATTTCAATAAGTTGGTAACTAGTACTTCTAGATTGCTTAAGGAATGGATACCCTTCGGCTTAATTTTGTACATGTGTGCCCACTTACATAGTCTCTCCTAGGCCGTCTGACCATGCTTGCTGTTATCCACATAGCCAACAAAATTTATTCCACTGAGCATTGTGTTCAATTTGGAATTAGGTTTACAGATGTAATTATTTAAGCAGAGATGGATTCAGAATTTTGCTGTAGAAGTTTTCACATTTGGAGTGATAGTATAATAAGATTGCAATTAGGTATAGCCGACACGTTATTCCTGCATTTAGTTTTTGGAACATCTTTCTATAGAAGTTTTTACATAGTTCAGCTACCTAAATGATTATTTTGGGTTGTTATAACTGTGATTGCTGACATCTTTCTATATGTTTTACACTCGTACGTACTTTGAAGAAAGTTCGGTATATAACTGTAGGTTAAAAGAGTGTGTAACGGCTTCATGTTTCTGTTATCTCTGAAATCTTGTTAACACATATGCAATTCAGTTTCAAATAGGAATCTCGATTGTGTAACACAGTATAAGTACAAAAGGAAAGCAGTACATAAGCAAGCTTAAATACTGCCAAACGATGCCTGAGTTTATATGAACTATAGTAAATAAGCTTCTGGTTATGTCATCGAGTTGTGCTTGTAAGATAGATAATTACTACGTAGCTGTTTATATAGGAGAATGTGTAAGGTATGTTCATGTGGGCTTTTTTTGGGCTATGGTTAGTATGTTAGGACCTGGAATTGAAGGGCTCCATTTATGACTTTACCAAGTTTATCTTTTTCTTTTTATTATATTTAGGGCCCAAATTACAATTCGTCTGTCACAACCTGTCTCACATGGATAGAAAGAGGTTAAGTGTAAGAGTTTATAATAACTCACCTCAAATGGACAGGGGGTGAGTAGATCATATACACAAGCCTAAAGTTGTGGGGTGCAAGTAACATTCACTATGTTTTTAAGTTGATTCAGTCATTATTGGGTTTAACATTCACTATGTACGTATAATGTACATGTGGTTCGTTTGCAAGAAATTTTGTAGGACTTGTGCATCCACCACGATGCACATTCTTATCTTAAATCCCTAAGTTGGCTTGATTTGCAAAGGTTTGGGATCTATATATAATTTCACTGACCTAATTTCTGTGTTACATGAGATCAAAAGATCTCGAATATTATTACGTACAATTTGTAATTTCAACTCTAGCCAAAGACAATATCAGTACCTTGGTGTTCAAGCTGATTGTTTATTCATGTAATTTGTCTTTGATTAGGAATTGGGAAATATAACTAGATTTATTTTGAGTGTGTAACTGTCTCGTGGTTAAAACAGATAATATTTAAAGGTTTGTTCATTGAAATTTGATTGTTGGTTATCTCCCTATTATAAATATTAAATCCTTTGAATAAAGATATCCATCAGATGGAAAACTTGGCATAAGCAAACATATAACTTGAGTATCTCCATTGTCTTTAGCTTTACGCCGTCAAGCCACGCGTCTACATAATACAAACCATTCTATAGAATGTATTGTAATCATTGTATTTCCGTTTGATAACTTGTTTTATTTGTCTTCCTTGTATGCAACACCAGTTTTATGAATATCCCAAACTGACAGTGTTCAGTTAACTTTTCTTACAACTAATGCTACAGTATTACAGATCCACTGTGCATTTCACAGTTGTACCGACGGCTCTTGGAACAGCACTGGATATTAACTTGAGCAATGCATCTCTTGTTTTCATCATGGTTAGTCATCATTCTGTCTTCACTTCAATCTGAAATTATGTACAAACTTTATTTAGATTTTCTTTTATTTTGAAGTGTAAATCTGCTGGTCCTATATTTCTCCTAATATCTGCTTTTGCATTGAGGCAATGTTGTTTATAAAACTTTAATGATAATGCATTCAATATTGACCTCTGATGAGATAAATTATTTGTTGTGTAGGTTGGAGTCTCCAAGTTTTAAACTCTTAGGAATTATGCTGATTATATCAGCTGGTGTCCTATTAACAGGTATGCTACTTTTAGGCAAATAAATGATTAACTACTAATGGTGTATTTAAGTTAAGAAAATATTATTCGTATGACAAGTTACATATTTGAAATGATATAATTATTCATTTCACTATTGATTAGTCGTGGCAATTTCAATCCTCTTACTTACAAATGGGTCGACCTGGGTTTTGATTATCTCCAACGGGTTGAATACAAATTGTACTAAAGTTATTTCTTTTTCCAGGTGAGGACTTTGACCAGAGGATCATGGAATACTTCATCAACTTGAT
This sequence comes from Artemisia argyi, assembly GCA_030686995.1. Lineage (NCBI taxonomy): Eukaryota > Viridiplantae > Streptophyta > Magnoliopsida > Asterales > Asteraceae > Artemisia > Artemisia argyi. Next base: position 102,136,154 of record CM060687.1, on the reverse strand, counting down.
CAAAAAGAAGCACGGAGAGTACATAAGCAAGGACAACGGAGCTCTTGGAAGCTAAGGAGGGAAGCTGAACATGCCAAGAGGGCATTGAGTAGCCAACATCAAGTCCGTGTTGAAATTGAATCACTCTTTGACGATATAGATTTGTCCGAGCCATTGACCCAAGCCCGTTTTGAGGAATTGTTCTATATAAATGTAGGTTATGATTCTTTGTGGGTCCTGATATTTTTCAATAATAATTAGGGCAAGGTTATGACTGTTGTAAGATTGTTGGTCTAAATTTCTATGTAAACTTTTTGTAGTTGTAAGACCCTGTTTGTGGATTGGATGCTAATGAACAAGTACTTGTGTGTGTGTAAGTCTAAGATCAAATCAATATTAGAAATAAAGTATCTTCATATTTAAGCTTATAAGTGCTGGTTTGATTGCACTTCAGGTTTATTTACACAAAATATGGTTAGAACTTGAGACCTTTAGTAGTTTTAGTGATAGCTTTTGCCAAAACTTAACAGCCCCTGGTAGTTAACTTGCAAGTTTATTAAGTTTGTGAATATACAAAATTTTGTAGATTTGCTCAACACAACACAACACACACCACACACGAAAAAAAAAAAAAAAAAAAAAAAAAAAAAGGTGCTCAATACTAAATATCTACATTCCTGAAATTATTGGTCGACGCTACAACCAAGGAGCGCAGACATAAGCTAAACCCGTAGAAGCATGCAATGCTTCCTAGTTCCTAGCCATCTAACAGATGCTTGCATGAAGCAAAAAATATTCTTTTTATAATTTAGAACATCACACAATGGCATTACATTTACTAAGTTCGACTTACATCACAAATGGTCTTCAAACAAGTGTGAAACAACAAAGATGAAAGTATTTGAAAAAAAACGTTCACTCAAAATACCGGAAGAAACTACCATCGCATCAAAAGATTTGACACTCCATTAGCCTCCGTGGTCAAAATTTTATAAAATACAGACAACAAGTTTGGAGGACATGTGCTTCGGCAACAGTTAATGCGCTACAAGCTTCACCCCTGTAAAAATAGTTATAACTTATAAGCATTCTAAGGAGTCAGTATCCAGTATAATGCTTACTTATACAATATAGATACGCATACTGTCTTACAATAAATACAACAACTAACCTAGCGGAGTATCCCAAACAATACGACCCTAAATGTTCCATTAAGGCTAGTCCGAAGGTTGGTCACAACAAGCCCATTTGTATAGCCACCACTAGTCTTCTCATTTCCCTGAGAGTTCGCAAAGTGATAGTTGTATGTCATTCCAAATTGAGAACACAAATTGAGGTAACAATTAAATGCATGATAACTATTAGCGAGCATTAAAGCAAACAAGAATGGCTAAAAATTACACAAAAAGAAATAAGGTCGTCCAATAAGTTAGGAATCTCTATAGAACAACTTTTGTTGCATACCTCATTGTATGAGAATGAGACAAAGTCTTGAATTTCCCAGCCACCTTAACTTGCAGCAACAACATTTGCAGAAACATCACAAATTTCAGCTAAACCACTCTGAGTTCCCAAAGCAACCAGTCGAACAGCTACAGTAGGATGGTTTCCACCTGCTGCACGTGTTATATCTCATTAACTAATTACTTAATCTAATACATACGTACATGAACTATAATATTTATTCTTAGAAAAAAAATAGATATAGTCAGAGAAAACAGACCTCACCAGCCATAGACACAGTTTAAGAAGGGGATGGTACAGCCAACAGAGTCACTACTGAAGAAAGAAGATGCAGTTGACCAACCAGGCTGATCTGCAAGAAGAAATTTACCGCTGAGAATGTATTAATAACCTAACACATTATAAACAGATAAAAGTATACATGGCAGACAAATGATATTTCTACTCGTGATAATTATCTCTGCCATTGGAAACAAACTTGAGCAGGATAGGCTAACCTTAAAGGTACTCTTAGAGCACCATAGTATATAAACTCAATAACATTATCTTCTTTCTACCTCTAACTGAGTTGCAATAGATATACAAAAACAATCAGAGCATTAGAACACATGTTAAGCAACTTTTGGCACATACAAGCCATTTATCACATTTTAGTTGTAGGTATTAAACAAGCAGATGTGAATTAAATGCACTGGTTCATATCTCCATGGCAAAACTTGTAATGATCAATCATGAGTTTCTAGCATGTATTCTCTTAACTTTATCAATACATACCACAAGACAATAGATAATCATGTTAATTTTTCATATAGATGTAGTGCATTTACTCCGAGTAGCATTCTCATTTATTTATTGGCACATTGCAGGTAGGGGTGTCATAAAGACCCGAACCTGACTCGAACCCAAATAAGACTATTTCGGGTCGGGTTACTCGGGTTCAATGTCTTATTTGGGTTAGTCGGGTCAACCCAACTAACCCGAATACCAAATAGGTTCGGGTATCGGGTTGAAAATACTTTGCTTATTCGGGTTCGGGTCAGCCCGAGTAAGCTTTTTTTTCATGTAACTTTGCATTTGTTCAATTAAAATCCTATACTAAGCCTAGTTCCCATCACAATTTTAGAGTCGACATATTATCACATATTTAAATTTTAATAATGAACTACTAAAAGTCAAATCATAAAGAGGTTTGGATACGTATAATATGATTGCGTGACTTGTCATTAACCCATCTCGGCTCAACAATTTGATCTCCGCTTGACTCACCTACCTCATTCGACTCACCAATCTCAGTAGCAAACATCAGAAAAAATAAACATTCCCAATCTTTGTTTGTAAACATCATCTTCTGTAAATAGGTTCTCAAACACCATCAAGCTACAAAGATTTAGAAATCTAAAATAAACTTCAAAATCTCTAAACAACACATAAATGCAACTTCAAATAGTCATAGGCAACTACCAATCACATATTTCAGAGATAAATATCCAAAAAATCAGATTACGTGGTACATTTATCGAATTTATGTAAACTATGCGCTACTAAACTTTATTTGACCAAGATATAAAAATGTCTATAAACAAAAACATGTTATTGTAAATTAAGCATTTAATGAGAATATATACACGAGACTACCTTGTGGTGAGCATCAATTATTCAATTGTATCAGAAAGCATATTCTAATCTCATATAGATTAGGGTTTACATGAACCCTAATTTCTAAAAATCACCCAAACACGAAATTGATCAACAAACACCTCAAATTGACGAGTAAATTGAATTTATAGCATATTAAAGTACCTCATTTTTTGATATATGACATAAAATCGGATTATGAATCGGTCTATGGTCAGTGAGTGGTGAGGATGTGGCTGACGACTTTGGGTGGTGACTAGCAAGGATCGATTACGGTCAGACGAATTTGGTTTGATTTGAAGACCAAAATAGATAATGTAAGATGAGATTGAAGAGATATGTTTGAGAATGTAAGATGAGATTGAAGAGATCTGAGGTTGATAATAATAGTTGGATGGAGGGACTTTTTGATTTTTGGGGAAAACATAAGGGCGGGACGACTGAAAATGTGAGGGGGAATTTTTTTTCAGGATCTTATTACTACTACTCATTATATCTTTTACAAAACCTACTAATATAAAACTAGGATGGAAATTAGTTGAGTCACTTGTCAAAAATTCAAGATTGGATCAGTAAAAAAAAATTGAACGAGTCGAGCCTAAACGAGCTCAAGTTCGAGTCTAAGTTGCGACTTATTATTAAACGAGAGCTTTACATACAAAGCTCAATTGGGCTCGCGAGCCTAAACAACGCTAGGATATTTTAAGCATTAAACATATATAAAACGTTATACATTTGTATTATATGCGGCTATTAACGAGCTCAATAACAAGCTTATTAACGAGCTCAAAATAGATCTATTACGAGCCAAGCTTTAATTTTTTTTAAATCGTATAAACCGTGTAACACTGATCGGCTGGAAGTTGATGAGTATAGTCGACTTTAGGAATCGGTCCAAAAGGTAAAATCCTTCCTTGGAACCGATCGACTAGAGAGGGAGGAGGGGAGAGGATTTTAGGGATTGTGTGAGAATTATAATAATGGCTTAGGAAGCCTTTGGATTTATAGGCTCCTAAGAACATTCTATAATACTTGAAGGATAAGCGGTGGTGGTGGTGGTGGCGGTGGTAGGTGGAGGTGGTAGGTAGTGGGTGGTGGAGGTGGTGTGGTGGGTGGTGGAGGTGGCGGTGGTGGTGGTGGCGACGGGTGGTGGTGGGTGGTGATGAGGACTAACGATGCAAATATTTCAACTCAATGAGGACTAATGATGCAAATATTTTAACTCTATAGTCAATGAGGATTAACGATGCAAATATTTTAACTCAATGAGGACTAACGATGCAAATAATTTAACTCTATAGTCAATGAGGACTAACGATGTAAATATTTTAACTCAATGAGGACTAACGATGCAACTATTTTAAATCTTGTTAGGATATAAGGAAAGTCATTTGTATCGTTAGTCCATAGTAACTGATATTACTAACTGAGGAATGTATTTGTGCCAACTTTACTAACGATGGATGATTTTGTTCCAAAAAAAAAAAGAAAAAGGATGTAAAGCGGGCTTTTAACAAACCATAGGGATGTATTTTGAACTTTTCTTTAGTTTAAAAGAACGAATTGAACATGAACGATAACAATGAGATATAAACATACATATTAGTATTTGTTTGAATCAAATGCTTGTATCGAGTCATAATGAATGTTTTGCAGGAATTCCATGAATTAAAACATAGGTTAACATCTCATGTAAGTCAATATCATCCGTATAACATCTCATGTATGTCAATATCATCTCGACTCATCCGTTTAACATCTCATGCATGTCAATGTCCTCCGTTTTACATCTCATTTATGTCAATATTATATGTTTAACATCTCATGTATGTCAATATCATCCTGACTCATTCGTTTAACGTCTCATGAATGTCAGTATCATCCGTTTAATATCTCATTTATGTCAATATTATATGTTTAACATCTCATGTTTGTCAATATCATATCGACACATTCGTTTAACGTCTCATGAATGTCAGTATCATCCGTTCGATATCTCATTTAAGTCAATATTATATGTTTAACATCTCATATATGTCAATATCATATCGACTCATCCGTTTAACATCTAATGTATGTCAATGTCATCCGTTTAACATCTCATGTATGTCAATATCATCTTGACACATCAGTTTAACATCTCATGTATGTCAATGTCAGCCGTTTAACATCTCATGTATGTTAATATCATCTAGTCTCATCCGTTTAACATCTTATGTATGTCATTATCATCCATATAACATCTTATGTATGTCAATATCATATCGACTCATCAGTTTAACATCTCACGAATGTCAATATCATCCGTTTAATATCACATTTATGTCAATATCATCTTCACTCATCCGTTTAACATCTCATGTATGTCCATGTCATCCGCTTAAAATCTCATGTATGTTAATATCATCTAGTCTCATCCGTTTAACATCTTATGTATGTCAATATCATGCGTATAACATCTCATGTATGTGAATATCATCTCGACTAATCAGTTTAACATCTCACGGATGTCAATATCATACGTTTAATATCACATGTATGTCAATATCATCTCGACTCATCCATTTAACATATCATGTATGTCAATATCATCCGTTTGACATCTCATGTATGTCAATATCATCTTGACACATCAGTTTAACATCTCATGTATTTCAATGTCATCCGTTTAACATCTCATGTATGTTAATATCATCTAATCTCATCCGTTTAACATATCATGCATGTAAATATCATCCGTATAACATCTCGTGTAAGTAAATATCATCTCGACTCATCCATTTAATATCTCATGTATTTCAGTATCATCTCGACTCATCAGTTTAAAATATCTTGTATGTAAATATCATCCGTCTAACATCTCATGTATGTCAATAACATCTCGACTCATCCGTTTAACATCTCATGTATGTCAATATCATCCGTTTAACATCTCATGTATGTCAATATCATCTCGACTCATCCGTTTAATATATCATATATGTCAGTATCATCCGTTTAACATCTCATGTATGTCAATATCATCCCGACTCATTCGTTTAACGTCTAATGAATGTCAATATCATCTGTTTAACATCTCATTTATGTCAATATTATATGTTTAACATCTCATGTATGTCAATATCATATCGACTCATCCGTTTAACATCTAATGTATGTCAATGTCATCCGTTTAACATCTCATGTATGTCAATATCATCTTGACACATCAGTTTAACATCTCATGTATGTCAATGTCAGTCGTTTAACATATCATGTATGTTAATATCATCTAGTCTCATCCGTTTAACATCTTATGTATGTCAATATCGTCCATATAACATCTTGTGTATGTCAATATCATACCGACTCATCTGTTTAACATCTCACGTATGTCAATATCATGTTGTCTCATTCGTTTAACATCTCATGTATGTCAATAAAATCTCAACTCTTCCGTTTAACATCTCATGTATGTCAATATCATCTCAACTCATCTGTTTAGCATCTCATGTATGTCAATATCATCATTACTCATTCGTTTAACATCTCATGTATGTCAATATCATCTCAACTCATCCGTTTAACATCTCATGTATGTCAATATCATCTCTACTCATCCGATTAACATCTCATGTATGTCAATTTCATCTCGTCTCATCCGTTTAACATCTCATGTATGTCAATATCAGGTCATCTTATCCGTTTAACATCCCATGTATGTCAATATCATCTCGTCTCATCCGTTTAATATCTCATGTATGTCAATATCATATCGACTTATCTGTTTAACATCTCATGTATGTCAATGTCATGTCGTCTCATCCGTTTAACATCCCACGTATGTCAATATCATCTCGTCTCATCCGTTTAATATCTCATGTATGTCAATATCATCTCGTCTCATCCATTTAACATCTCATGTATGTCAATATCATCTTGTCTCACCCATTTCACATCCCATGTATGTTAACATCATATCGACTCATCTGTTTAACATCTCATGTATGTCAATATCATGTCGTCTCATCTGTTTAACATCTCATGTATGTCAATAACATCTCATGTATGTCAATATCATCTCAACTCACCCGTTTAACATCTTTTGTATGTCAATATCATATCTATTCATCCGTTTAACATCTCATGTATGTCAATATCATCTCAACTCATCCGTTTAACATCTCATGTTTGTCAATATCATCTCTACTCATCCGATTAACATCTCATGTATGTCAATTTCATCTTGTCTCATCCGTTTAACATCTCATGTATGTCAATAAGATCTCATGTATGTCAATATCATCTCAACTCATCCGTTTAACATCTCATGTATGTCAAGATCATCTCTACTCATCCGATTAACATCTCATGTAAGTCAATTTCATCTCGTCTCATCCGTTTAACATCTAATGTATGTCAATATCATGTCATCTTATGTCAATATCATCTCGTCTCATCTGTTTAATATCTCATGTATGTCTATATCATGTCATCTTATCTATTTAACATCTCATGTATGCCAATATCATGTCGTCTCATCCATTTAACATCCCATGTATGTCAATATCATCTCGTCTCATCCGCTTAATATCTCATGTATGTCAATATCATGTCGTCTCATCCGTTTAACATCTCATGTATGTCAATAACATATCATGTATGTCAATATCATCTCAACTCATCCGTTTAACATCTCTTGTTTGTCAATATCATATCTACTCATCCGTTTAACATCTCATGTATGTCAATATCATCTCGTCTCATCCGTTTAACATTTCATGTATGTCAATATCATCTTGTCTCATCCGTTTAACATCCCATGTATGTCAATATCATATCGACTCATATGTTTAACATCTCATGTATGTCAATATCATCTCGTCTCATACGTTTAACATCTTATGTATTTATCATCCTTTCTAATTCGTTTAACATCTCATGTATGTCAATATCATATCGACTCATTTGTTTAACATCTCATGTATGTCAATATCATGTCATCTCACCCTTTTAACATCTCATGTATGTCAATTTCATATAGACTCATCCGTTTAACATCTCATGTACGTCAATATAACCTCAACTCATCCATTTAACATCTCATGTATGTCAATATCATCTCAACTCATACGTTTAACATCTCATGTATGTCAATATCATCTCTACTCAATCGTTTAACATCTTATGTATGTTAACATCATCTCGATTCATCCTTTTAACATCTCATGTATGTCAATATCATCTCAAATCATCCGTTTAATATCTCGTGTATATGAATATCATATCTACTCATCCGTTTAAGATCTAATGGATGTCAATAACATCTATACTCATCCGTTTAACATCTCATGTATGTCAATAGCATATCGCCTCACCCGTTTATGTCAATATCATCTCGTCTGATTCGTTTAACATTTCATGTATGTCAATATCATCTCAACTCATCCGTTTAACATCTCATGTATGTCAATATCATCTAGACTCATCCGTTGAACATCCTATGTATGTCAATATCATCTCGTCTCATCCGTTTAACATCTTATGTATGTCAATATCATCTTTTCCGATTCGTTTAACATCCCATGTATCTCAATATCTTAACATCTCATGTATGTCAATATCATGTCGTCTCATCCTTTTAACATCTCATGTATGTCAATATCATATAGACTCATCCGTTTAACATCTCATCTATGTCTCTACTCATCCGTTTAACATCTCATGTATGTCAATATCATCTCAACTCATCCGTTTAACATGTCATGTATGTCAATATCATCTCTACTCATCCGATTAACATCTCATGTATGTCAATTTCACCTCGTCTAATCCGTTTTACATCTCGTGTATGTCAATATCATGTTATCTTATCCGTTTAACATCCCATGTATGTCAATATCATCTCGTCTCATCCGTTTAATATCTCATGTATATCAATATCATATCTACTCATCTGTTTAACATCTCATGTATGTCAATATCATGTCGTCTCATCCGTTTTACATCTCATGTATGTCAATAACATCTCAACTCATCCGTTTAACATCTCATGTATGTCAATATCATCTCAACTCATCCGTTTAACATCTCATGTATGTCAATATCATCTCTACTCATCTGTTTAACATCTCATGTATGTCAATATCATCTCAACTCATTCGTTTAACATCTCATGTATGTCAATATCATCTCTACTCATCCGATTAACATCTCATGTATGTCAATTTCATCTCGTCTCATCTGTTTAACATCTCATGTATGTCAATATCATGTCATCTTATCCGTTTAACATCCCATGTATGTCAATATCATCTCGTCTCATTCGTTTAATATCTCATGTATGTCAATATCATATCGACTTATTTGTTTAACATCTCATGTATGTCAATGTCATGTCGTCTCATCCGTTTAACATCCCATGTTTGTCAATATCATCTCGTCTCATCCGTTTAACATCTCATGTATGTCAATATTATCTCGTCTCATCCGTTTAACATCTCATGTATGTCAATATCATCTTGTCTCACCCATTTCACATCCCATGTATGTTAACATCATATCGACTCATCTGTTTAACATCTCATGTATGTCAATATCATGTCGTCTCATCCGTTTAACATCTCATGTATGTCAATAACATCTCATGTATGTCAATATTATCTCAACTCATCCGTTTAATATCTCTTGTCTGTCAATATCATATCTACTCATCCGTTTAACATCTCATGTATGTCAATATCATCTGAACTCATCTGTTTAAGATCTCTTGTATGTCAACATCATCTCTACTCATCTGTTTAACATCTCATATATGTCAATATCATCTCAACTCATCCGTTTAACATCTCATGTATGTCAATATCATCTCTACTCATCCGTTTAACATCTCATGTATGTCAATTTCATCTCGTCTCATCGGTTTAGCATCTCATGTATGTCAATATCATGTCATCTTATCCGTTTAACATTCCATGTTTGTTAATATCATCTCGTCTCATCCGTTTAATATCTCATGTATGTCAATATCATCTCGTCTCATCCGTTTAACATCTCATGTATGTCAATATCATCTCTACTCATCCGTTTAACATCTCATGTATGTCAATATCATCTCAACTCATCCGTTTAACATCTCATGTATGTCAATATCATCTCTTCTCATCCGATTAACATCTCATGTATGTCAATTTCATCTCGTCTCATCCGTTTAACATCTTATGTATGTCAATATCATGTCATCTTATCCGTTTAACATCCCATGTAAGTCAATATCATCTAATCTCATCTGTTTAATATCTCGTGTATGTCAATATCATATCGACTTATCTGTTTAACATCTCATGTATGTCAATATCATGTCATCTCATCCGTTTAACATCCCATGTTTGTCAATATCATCTCGTCTCATCCGCTTAATATCTCATGTATGTCAATATCATCTCGTCTCATCCGTTTAACATCTCATGTATGTCGATATCATCTCTACTCATCCGTTTAACATCTCATGTATGTTAATATCATATATACTCATCCGTTTAACATCTCATGTATGTCAATATCATCTCTACTCATCCGTTTAATATCTCATGTATGTCAATATCATCTATACTCATCCGTTTGACATCTCATGTACGTGAATATCATATATACTCGTTCGTTTAACATCTAAAGTATGTCAATATCATCTCCACTCATCCGTTTAACATATCATGTATGTCTATATCATTTAGAATCATTAGTTTAACATCTCATGTATGTCAATATCATCTCGAATCATCCGTTTAACATCTCGTGTATGTCAATATCATCATTTTAACATCTCATGTATGTCAATATCAACTATTTTAACTGTTTATACATTGAGTGTTCCAATCAAATTTATGAGTGTGCAATTAGAGTTTTTTTTTACTCAAACTGTGCCACAATTATCATCTTCAACGACACTCAAGAAAATAGTCAAAATATTACTGGGCAAACAAATACATTAACTATTTGTCATTATTTTTCTTTTTCCTTCATTTATACTCCCTTATAAGGCATGAATATATCCCTCTCCTAACTCTAGACTTAAAAATTAAGATGGGCGTTGCTATACACACACCCCTATAGTGTGACAACTGGTAAATTTGAGAACCCAATTTAAAATGTTGATATATGATTAAAATGAATTGATAATGTTATTGAAACAATTTTTCAGAAATTACGGGAATTGATGATTGATTATGTTGAGTTTAATTCGTATCGTTGATTTTATATGGAATTATATGTCGTGAAATATGTTTGGTTGCGATAATTAGGCACTACGTTGATTTTATATGGAATTATATGTCGTGAAATATGTTTAATTCGTATCGTTGATTTTATATGGAATTAAAGAGAAACGGTTACGTTTTATTTTACAAGCGTATTAATTATTGAGATTAATGGAAAAATGTGTTTAATGTGATCGGTGATGATTAAAATTAACGCTGGCGATGTTTGTTATTTTTCGCGATTAAAAGTAAGTAATATTGGGAGAGTTTATTATAATTTACACCGCAAGTCCTTATATTGACACCCTTATCGAAAATATGCAAAACGAAGGGACCTAATTGCAATCTTTGAAAAATATAACAATCCTAAACCCTAACCTTTTTTTTTATATATCATTTCCATCTCTTCACACATCTCCCTCCCCCTCTCTTCTCCATAGCAGCCGTCGGCTGCCACCACGCCACCACCTCCAGCGCCGATCACTGAGCAACACCACCACCTCCAACGTGACCCTCTCACTCTCCTTTTCCTATTGCTATAGTACACGCGCCACCAGTCAACACCACCATCTTGTTGTCTTATTGTTACCGCTACCACAACCTTACCATCATCATTTTCGTACCCCAAACCTTGTAGATCTTTTGAGATACGGTAAGGAAACGTGGGTTTGACTCGTTCTCGAGTCAAACTCGTGATATATTTTAGATTTTGGGATGAAAACTAATGAGTTTTAATGTTTTGGCTAATAAAAACGTGATTATAAATAAAGTTTGGTATCCACCTTGTGTCGTGTTGTGTTGTTGTGTGTCGAGTCGAGTAACCGTGAGCATAAGCTCACGGTATTGCCGTGCTTGTGATTTGTTTTAATGGTTTCTTGATGTCTCTTGATTCTTGTTGATATTAATATTATTCTTGCTATAATATTGCTGTGATGACTGTGGACAATGGAACAAGAGGGTCCGTTTGTTTTTGGTCGGCTGTGACTGGGAAGGAGCTAGGCCGAGACCCTCATGGTCTCGGCAAATCAGGGGACATTTGTTGGGATTGTTGTTTTGCTGTGGACTGCCATAGGACAAACCGAGACCACTAGGGTCTCGGCCAGGATTGTTGAAGTTATTGTTGTTATTGGAGTTGTTGTTATTATGGTTTTGGTGTAGTTGTTATTGATGTTGAAGTTGATATGTGGTTAGTATGGCGAAATTAGTTGTTGACGAAGATAGGTTAGACGTGAGCCGTAGACGGTCACGGTTTGTTGAAGTTTTGATGGTTATTGTTGAGATGTTTGGGGCGAAAATTTGATTGACGTTAAACTTATTGTATATGACTTGTGAACTTGTGCAAAGTCGGGGTTACTTTGACTCTAGTCTTAGTTGATTCCGACAAAGCCGAAACATGAATATTGGATGAATTTGGATTATTGACATTTGAGATAACATAGCTAACAGAGTTTCTTGAACTTTGACATATTAAAATTTGACATTTTAAAATTTTAGAATTAAGTGAAAGAGTAAAACTTTTAAAATTTAAAATATTTGTAAAGTTTAATAAATTTGAATTTGAAATATTTTAAAAGAGATTGAAAATTTTGATCTTTTAATTGAGATATTTTGAAAATTTCAAAGTTTGAAATATTTTTGAAAGTTTCAAAAGATTGAAATATTTTGAAATTGTAAAATTATAAAAATGGCAAAAGGGAAAAAATAATTTTTAAATGTTTTGAAATTGTTCAAATGTTTTTGATCTTTTTTTATTTGAATTTTGTGTTGATATTTAGAGTTTTGAACATTAAACAAGGACTGTATACCTTTCAAAAAAAACAAAAAAACAAGGACTGTATGACTTAGGCTACTTGGATGATCTGTCTGGCAAAGTGAGTGAGACCAATGGTATATATTAATGTTTTTTTCTAATTGGGGCCCACTAAAATCTGTTAGAATGTCTGGGAGCCAAAGGCATTAAAATGACCACTCCTCCCCATTTAGACCTTCTAACAAACATGGCCCACACTGGACCTACCTCAACTTATAAGCATCTGAGTCTGGAAAAAAAAAATAAACGCACCCTTACTGACAAAGTGGCAAAGAAGACACCACTATGGCACTAATGCACTATATTAGTATTTGGACATTAGAGGATTAGACATATCTTACTGGATATAGTTGTTGACCATGGAATATACAAAAAGAAAAAACCAATTATCTAAATAATCTTTTCGGTCGTGACACACTTGATTTACTTGATCCACTTTAAACGCGACCCATTTAACAGAAGAAAAAAAAGTGCACCAGGCCTAAAAACAAAGTACCACCATGCCAAAAAACGAAGTACTACAAAAAAACATTAAAATGGTGTTAAGTCGCACAAATTTTTAGCCTTCGGTCGAGCAAAATTATTCAAAAATATAAGCGGCAGTGTGCACTTTATTTTAGTCAACCAAAGAACATGAAAGTGACGCTAAGTTGCACAATTTTTTTTGCTTTCGATCGAGCAAAATTATTAAAATTATAAGGGGTGGTGTACACTTCATTTTAATCGACCAAAAAACATGAAAGTGGCATTAAGTCGCACAAATTTTTAGCCTTTGGTAGAGTAAAATAATTCAAAATTACGGGGTAGTGTGCACTTTATTTCAGTCGGACAAAAAACATGAAAGTGGTGTTAAGTCGCACAAATTTTTAGCCTTCGGTCGAGCAAAATTTTTAAATTTACACTTCATTTTAGTCGACCAAAAAACAGAAAGTAGCATTGAGTCGCACAAATTTTTAGCCTTCGGTCAAGTAAAATTATTCAAAATTATAACGGGCAGTGTGCACTTAATTTTACTCGACCAAAAACATGAAAGTGACATTAAGTCGCACAAATTTTTAGCCTTTGGTAGAGCAAAATAATTCAAAATTATTTTGAGCGAAGTTTCTAGAATATTTTTTGTATGCTATCAATATTACTACACAAATTCCAGATTTTTGATACCTAAAAATCATAACGTTCTTTGAGTTCAACAAACAGATACATATGAGTGAGTGAACCGTTGCCCGCGAGAGTGCTGTGTCGCCTTTCATGTGTTGAAACGGCTTGTAACTTTTTTTCTTTCTACCCAGATTTGTCTAGCGGTGTTTAATATGAAGAGAGGCTAGTTTTATAAGTTAAAATTGGTAGCTAAATAAAATAAAATGGTAAGATACATATAACCATACATCATAATTGTGGGAGGAAACTTATTAGGCGTGAGCTTTATAAATATAACGAGGTGAAGGAACCCCGCGTTTGCATCTTTTTGTGTTGTTGCAAGTGCAAAATCTGCAATGGTGAATGGAACACTTGTAGGAAACTTACTACTTATATTGCATTTGATGTCCAGTACAAAAGAGTTATGGTTTTTACATCATATTGCATACTACATAGTGGACTGCGCTAACTTAGTACTACTTACTGTACATACTACATGAGCTGTTCCTTACCTACAAATGTCACTTACACCACACAGACATTTTGGATCCTGGTTTGGAGACGCAGGCTGCAGGTCTTTATGGCGTTAGTCATGCTTTGGTTTTTTAGCCTTGCGGCCATATGTTTCTTCTCCTGTGTCTTCAAATTACTCCATTCGGACAGTTGTAGACTGAATTTCTGTTTTTACCTCGTACCTTTTCTGTAGCTTTGTCTGTATGAGGAGGTAGAGTTAAGTTTCTAGTAGCGGTTTAACATCATTCTCCTGTATTTGTTTCAATAGTATCACCCAAGTGCACTTGCATTCACGCTATAAAGAACGTATACCTTTGACAGCATCAAATAAAATAGCAGCCAACACAGAAACTTTCAAGACAGTGAAACATAAAACATCTTTTATTGACCATTAAACTATAAAAAAAGGGCGTCCAAAACATAACAATCAAGAAAAAATATTACCCCCAATTCAGTCAATATGATAATTTCGTAACCGAAAATCTTATATTTTCTCGTTCTCAACTTTGGCTTCCTTACAAAACAGCATAACAAAATAATAATAGATTGTTGAAACCCACAATTAAACGTAAAACTCAAATCTGTCGTTCAAGCCACTTACCAACCTGGCTACAACCCTTTGTTCACCAGCAAGATCAGAAGCTCAAAAAACAGCTACCATCAAGCAAACGCCAGCAAAAGAAAAGTACTAGAAACATAAAAAAGGATTAATAAGTGTTGATACAAAAGAGCCTCATGAACTAAAAGAAGTACCAGTAAGTAGGAGCATTATTGCATGATTCTTTTTTGGCCAGTAAGATATGGTAAAATCAAGCAACAAAAAGTATATGTCTTACTGTTTTATATTTAAAACAAGAAACCAAATAAAAAATTATGTCATTATGCATTACAAGTTTTTTCAAGAAAAATTATAATATGAATTAAGATACATGTTATATTCTATTTAGTTGGGGTTCTGTGAACACAGCAATTACATGTTCATTTTTGACCGATCAAGTAATCAACAAATGCAGGTGTATAACATTTTAAGTATGTGTGGCAAACTAAAAATGAACGGATGGACTCAATTGTGAGGGTTTAGCTTTACTGTGACATGAATGGATCGACTAAACTATGCAATAGGCAGTAAAAACAAAGCAAAACAATCTTTTTCGGGTCTTATAACAATATCGGGTTCGGGTCAAAACAACCCGACAAGATTTTTTAACCCAATTTAACCCGACCCTATAACAATATCGGGTTCAGGTTCTGCTTCACACAATGTACTTTTTAGGTCCATATTTGATAACATACTTCAATTATCTAAACTTATGAAACTTACAGCATATTTCTTATGAAAAGAAAGCAACTTCAGCATATCTAGAACTGTACATGAGCTTCTATACGAAAATGGATTACGTAACAGAGATAAAATTAACAATAACAAGGCCTCTTAAAACAAACTGTATTCCAGTATTCCACTATGACAATTGTATTCAATATTGGTACATAAAGAAACCACAACAACGCAACATATAGCATTAGTTCTTCGTCACTGATATTAGTCCTTACTGTTTATAGATAGCACTGGTTAATCCACTTCTTGTTTACTGAGTTTGATGCGCTCATAGTGGTAAAACCGTAAAAGGTTTCTGACAATCATCACTCAAGTTCAATTCCTACTTGGCGCAAACAAACATGATGTGGCCACGCCAACCTTAAAAAAGCTTTACCCGGCTTGTGTCTGTGTGGGGTAGGCTCAAACCTCGTGGATTATTCGGCCAAAAAGTCGGAAACCATGGTTAACAAAAAAAAAAAAAAAAAAAAAAAAAATACTTGCAGGTTCTAACCGAAGAGCTATACGCAATCCTAAGGTAAGTATTACTAACAATCTTGTCAACCTTAATCTTATAATCTAGTCAAGATCACTAATTTTCATCACTAAACATAACTAAATTAACAATCTTTCCACATTAAAATACACAAAAGACAATCAATGATATTTGATAAGTAAAAAATGAATCCCTTTTTTACCTGAAAAACATTAAAACTAGAAGAAGAAATAGGGAAACCATCAACATGAATAGAACAGTAACGAAACAAAACATCTTTGTCTAATTCTTGACCTGAATTCACTTTGCCCACTAGTTCATCCGTTAGTTGAGCCTTTTTTTTTCTTTAGTCTATGATTATACCCAGATTAAATGAAACCTATTTTGGTAGTAGCAAAGTTTGCATTGGGGATGTCAATTTTGGTAATTGAAATGCTAAGTATATGCTGACGGCATTTCGTGAAAATTTGTCTTTTCTTTGATTGGATAGAGATTGTGATAATATGTTATTAGAGATGTGGGAGAAGAGAAGATGAAGGAGGGTAAAGAGGTAACTTCCTTAATGTGGGGTTAAAAAGAAGTCGAGGGAAAATTTTCTTATGCAAATCCTACCACAAATACCACACACATGGCAAGATCTTAACAGAGTCGTGTATGGCGCCTAGTCGCTCAGTCGTTCAAGTCTTTATTTGGAAGTTTTTTTCCAAAATTCAAATATGGTCTATATAGTGAATGAACAGGAAAATGAGGTCCAAGTCAAAACCAACAGTCCACCAAAATCGAAGAAAACAAGCAAGAAAATCCGAGTAACCAAAATTTTAAGATCTTATCAAGTAATTCGAAATTCAATGTTTTTTTTCTTGGGAAAAAGGGAAATACTCGAAACAGATATCTGACCAAAGTCGGTTACTTTTTAATTTTCTCTCTAAGAAAATACCAGGATTGACATTATGAGTCAAATATTTGGTGTCTTTCAGGAAACATGGCCACAAATGTGGTTTAGCATTATCTAAAAAAGTGAAGAGCAAAGTGAAATACCTTGATTATAGCCACAGAAGGCTTCATTTCCAGAGAAAGGGTTTCATCGGGAGGGGTTACAAGTACACTATATCCCTGCATACCACAAGCCAGCCAAACATAGAGGACCCAGAACTATATCCCTGCATACCACAAGCCAGCCAAACATTAAAATTTATAATAACTACCAACATACAAATTCAACTATTCAAAGCTTAAATTATCATATTAAACCTAAGAATGAGATTGTAAACAACGACATCATAGTACCTTCATTTGGCCAGTTGTGGTAGTAGGTACATCCAAAGTTTCATAATGAACGACCCCTAACTGAAAATCCAACACCAGCGGTCCACGTCGTGCATCGTGCATCTGCACAGGTTGTTATAAAAAATGTATGTAAGTGGTGCGCTAATCGTGTGCAAACTATGTAGTTATGAAAGCAGCCGTAACGATCACCTTGGGGTAAAGAAAGAGGATAATACTGCAGGTGTAAGCACGTATCGCTATAGTGTAATACCATAGTTCCATTTCCCCAGTTTTCTGCTTCATTTCATATTCACACAATCTTTAGCAGAATAAGGCACCGTCTGACGATTTTGCAGTTTCGGAAACCCAAAACTGGTAACCACTTTTCTGAGCAACAGCCGACTGCATCTGTATTTGATACCCCAAATTCGTTACCTGCCGCTGAAGTGTGGCATCGGCACGTTTGGTAAATTCCTGATTAGAAATCTCTAGGTCTGTAAATTCCTGATCAAAAACCTCTTCGTCCACGATATTTTTGCTGCATAGACCATAATCTGTCCCTACATTTCAGATCAACCATGACTAAAACACAACATTTAATAAAACAATACGTAAAAACAAAGTCAGCTCTGTAAATTACCTCCATTGAATCAAGCTGATGACGGTAAAGATGGAAACCATCCATGGGAAGGACTACTGCAATTTCTGGAGGTTCAACCTGAGAATCGAAGGAACATGACTTTTGAGGCCATATCTTATTTATGCGCTTAACAATCTTTGAAGCAATGGTGGTCTTTCCAGCACCCGGAGGTCCAGCTAATCCTACAACAAACTGACGCATATCCCTCACAGCAAACTGACCCAATGGCGGATACTCAGCAAACGTCTTAACCACCAATCGACCATAGGCTTAGTTGGAACCATCTTTACCATACCAGCATCACCATTTTTCAGAAATTTAGGCTCCTTCTCAAGCTCCTTTCCAGATCTTCTGTCAATCTTGGTCAAAATCTCGCCAAACTTGACAGCAATGTGAGAAGTGTGACAATCAAGCACAGGTGCATACCCATTCCCAATTTGACCCTGATGGTTCATGATAATGACATGTGAAGTAAAGCTAGCTGCACCCTTTGCAGGGTAGTCCTTAGAGTTGGAAGCAACATAACCACGCTTGAGATCCTTTGCAAATAAGTCAGTGTGAATAACCAAGTTAAAAGTAACAACAATCTAAAGAGCTGGTTACTTTATAGATAGTTAAGTTTCATGTCATAACGCATACGGAAGAACTTTTCACTTCTAATTACTCAATTCTTCTACAACTAAAGTCTTAGCTGTGTTACTGAGCACATGAACTCCAAAAGATAGTCGGTATTTCCCTTCTCTTCTTTTAAACTTTCCTTGGAGGCCATGGTTGATAATGCTATTGCTAACCTCTTCCCGGGCCTTACTACTGATGATATGATTGCACGGATTATCTGAGATATACGTAATGAGGCTGGTACTTCTGGAGATAGTAGCGGTGTTTACATTGAAGATTGGAAGACATTCTTGCGATGATGAAGGTGGTGGCAAACATAGAAGGAGAATGTAATCGAGTTGGGGAATTGGGAGCTGTGCTAGAAGACCTGTTGAAGACATGCAGTCCTGCTTCTCAATTCGGTTTAGTTGTACTAAGATGAATTGAGAGCAGAAGCAGACTTGTGTATGGAGGGATGCACAGTGATCATGTAAGAGATTCACATTACTACACCACAACTCCAAGAAGAGATGCCAAAGGCTTTAGGAACCAGACTCAAGTTTATAATTCCTTTTCACCTTATGATCAGATGGACAAGCGTAGACAGACTGCTCGGACTTGGAATAAATTTTGAAATCATGTATTTGAATGAACGGATTTTGAAGCAAACATTCAGTTCTGGTTGAGTTGTTCTGTGAAAAATGAAGTTATTAATGATGGAATTCACTTCTGCTTAACCTACTTAAGTTTCCGTTACCTTATAGTAGACCCTCCGAATGACTTATGTTCCTTATTAGAATTCCGTTCTGTGTTTATTCTGCGTATGTCGGATGATGATTTTGCTATGAGAGTTTTGACGAATTGTGGAAGACCTGATGATTTTGACAACCTGCTTCATTTTGATGATATTTATTAGGTTTCCTTACGTTTATTATAATTTCTGTTTCTCTGACATCATTTCGTTATTGATCTTTGATTAGGGCCAACCCTAGGATGTAGTTGGACTGTTAGGCGGTTTGTAGATTTTGATTCACGACTTGAGATAGAGTATGACCATCATGAGGGCATATTATGTGAGGCTGGTATTATGGCGCCTGATCAATGTGATAATACTAACGTCATATAATTGCACTTATTATGTTCATAGGATATCTTGAGGAGTGCCTTAGATAAGCCTTAGATTTCTATTATCCTTTGGCGACTATCTACGAATAGTAAGACATTAGGTTCTTTCGACCTATAAGTTTGATCTGCCTTATCGCCATATGATTTGATATGTTTGGATCCTCGAGATACGTTTGTTGATCTATGTATTTTGATAACAATCTTAGGTTTCGTTGTAGAGCTTTCTACCGTCCGATGTCATCGATTGAATTGTTTTCTATTTGTATGTATGCCAGTGTTCACATGGAAGGGTACACATATGTTTTGCTACTTATATGTTTCACGTCTGTGAGACCATTACATTATGATTTGTCTGAATAAGGATCCGAATTATGTGGAACCGAATTTGGATTGTTTATGAGAATGATTGAGAAGGCTATATTGGAGGAATGATTGTTTGAGAATTTGGAAGAGTAACATTTTGTGAGTTAGTCCTTGATTACTGGACCGTTTGACATTATTGTACATTTCGGGGGAGGTTTCCGATCGTCTAACTCTACCTCCTCAGCTGTCGCATGTTCATAACGTCTTCCATGTATCTCTTCCGAGGGGATATCCCTATCATTCTCTACATGCGACATCCTATTCATTTGATTTGACGCCGCATGATATGTTCCTTTTGTGTGAAACGGGAACCATCTTAGATCGACAAGATAGGGTCATGAGAAACCAAGTTTCCATGTTTTGCATAATTTGATACGTCTTCATTTCGTTACATTTCAATTTCGCGGATGAAATTTTCTATTTTAGAGGGGAAGAATTATAACACCCGTAAATCTTAAACGTTGGATTAAATTATAACCTAAGTATTAAAATTATAATACTTGAATATTTCGTGACATGTGAAAACCAAAGTACTTACGTTATGATTAAAGTTATGTATTTCGATAAACATAAATATGTTACACACCTAGGAATTATTCTTTTGGGCCGAATTCTATTTGAGATAAGTATAAGTGAACAAGACCAAGCCCATGTTTGAAACTAAATAAGGAATGAAGCACCAAAATTACAAAATATACGGCATTCTTGATTCTTACCTATCACCTCACACGTTTCATTTTCTCTCCCCTCTTTTAATACCGTACCACACAAAACACGCCTAAAACAAACCCTAAATACTCCATATAACACAAATCGGCTGCTGCTACCATTTTGTTCCTATTCCATTCGAATTTAAGTGCAAGAGAGGTGTTTGATCGTGTTTGTGGTGGTGTTTTGGACGTGGTTATTCTGGTTCAAAAGGAAGGTTGTGGTTCGTGAGCTTTAAGCAATTCGAACGGTTTCATAGTTGGTGTTTCGATCCTTGTTCCTTACTCGTTTCTTTCTCCTCGCTGTCACGCATCAAAGGTTTCGTGAAGCGGGAGTAATTCGTTTCATATTCGTTTGTGTGACCTTCTCTTTGTTTTGCTTTCGGTTAAGGTACAGATATTCTGACCTTCTCACAGGTTTCTCATGAACTCTTTCTATCTTAACGTTTGATTGTGAACCTTTGTTATGTCCCTTTGATTTGTGAACCTTTACTATGTTTCCCTTGCCTTGTGCACCTTTGACATAATTTCCTTGACTTGAAACTATGCTATGAACCCTTGACTTGAAAATGTGAAATGAACCTCTTGCCATGAACCTTGTTATGAAACTTAATATGAACCTTTATCCTGAAACTTATTATGAACATTACCTTGGACTTATGATATGAACTTTTACACCAATTTTAACATAAAATTTCACTATGAACCTTTACCTTGAACCTTAGCCATAAAATCCACATGAACCGTCCCAATATGAACTGATCGTACAATAAATTGCATGACCAGGCCTTCGATGGTAATCAAAGGATATAAGGGATGTTGCGGTTGCGCCAAGCTTGTATTTAACCTGAAATAAGAAATACGAAGACAATACGTTAAGTGATTGAGCAGTGGTTGGGCCCTGGGAACCACCTCCGGCGTGTGAATAAGTATTTGGTATGAGAAATTTATTGAAAATGTAGTAAAGTAGGATAATGGAGATTGCATACCAGATTTATGACTCGTCAAAGACTATTTATAGGTGATGAAATAACCTTGGAGAGTGTTCACACGTTTCTTGGAGATCATGGGGGCGTCCCATGATTTATGGTAACCGCTAGGGTTTAGTGTCCCACTTCTTCTGGTTTAGCGGGGGAGCAAAGGAGGAAGAGGAGACGTGGGTAAGACTTGGTCTTATCAATGTTTGAACTTGGCATTGTTCCGTCCTAATGAACTATCGAAGGATACCCCGAAAGGGCTTAATCCTTCGACTGGCGAATTCCCACTTGGTAACTAGATCACAAGTGATTGGTTTTACGTCATTGAAAGTTTTAGGAGGCTAGCCAGAGCCTTCGATATGTAGGTTGCGACAAGGCTGGAAGGGGGGTCCTTTAAGCTGATCAGAGGGTACATCATCAAGCCCCCCCAGTTGAAAGTTAGATAGTCGTATGAGGATATATGGCTTTCAACTCTATCACAAGCTCACACGTATCATATTATTTCGTAGAGTTATATGAAACAAAATAAAAGAAATGTGTGTCTCTCAAACACACATTAAATGCGCTTGAATACAATCTAACCACTCGTATAATATTCCACTTGCTTAAACATCGGTAATCCCCACATGTCCCTTCAAAATTTAAAACCCATTTGAAGTCCGGGTAGATAAGTATGTAAAGGACACATGTACAGCGAGGATTAAAAGAAGGAGCGGTATAAATTCTTATTACCCCAACCCTAAATCACTTTTACTCATGCGGCCAAAATCTACTTCCACAAACCGTGTGCAACTCCGATCAAAATCCATCCACAGCAGTACACGTAATTAATCTTTGCAAGCAAAAAAGGTAAATTCTCTTTTGTCAAACTCAAATTTTTCTTAACAACATTGCTCTGTTTTAATAATTATGACCAAAAATTCCAAGTTTGTTATCAAAGAACAAAAATGTACTTTAAACAAAGATGAATTACATGATTTTCTGAAAGAGTATCCCATTCCCACGAAGTATAAAATCATGCTCCCCACCAAACATCAAGCTATATTCGATGCCCCAAAGGGTTATGTAGGGCTTTATACTCATGCCTTTACTTTGTCAAACTTAAGAATACCACTTCACCCTTTGATTCTAGAGTTTATGCAGTATTACAAAGTACACATATCTAGGTTCAACCCTTTTGGCCTAGCCAAAATCACAACATACATAGTGATGTGTACAGCCTATGGGTATGAGCCTACGTTGACAGTGCTTAGGAGCTTTATGAACCTATACCCCGGTGGGGATTGGTTGACACTAGCCAAAAGGGGTGATTTTGATGTTCCAACTATACTTTTAAAATCGTTTTCAAATATTACGGACTGGAAAGGGAGTTTCTTTTACATTCAAGACACAATAATACCTCTGGAGTACCCTGCTTTATTGGATGAAGCATTCAAGTTTGACAAAAAATGTTTCAAAGATGAGTTACCTTACACTATTCAGAGGAATCCATTGTATCAACGTCTTGTCCGCTATCTAGTGAATGTACAAACGTTCCCTGAGCTCATCCTTTATGTGGCTGGTATTGTTGATCATTGGGAGGGTTCTCCGTTGAAGCCTGAAATAGAATGTGGTGGACACAGTATGTATATTCTATTTAAATATATTAAATAACTTGTCTGATGATATTTATCTTTTCTTTTCTGTTTGTAGAAATGGATTTTCGAAACTTTGTTTTTTCTGGTGGTGCAAAGGAGGTGAGTTTCCTGCCAAAGAATCCTAAGGAGGTCAGCTACGGAGTTGGCTCACCCTCCATTTCAGTCAATAACCAAGAGGGTGATGCTCAAATGATTGAGCCCATAGCTTCTGTCCAGCCTCCCAAGCCTTCGAAGTCATCGAAGCCCGTGGATGTAGAGGGGACTTCTCAGCTGGTAGAGAATGTTGCTGTCTCTGATGATCCTCCGTCGAAGGATGAGCAGGTAACCATCCTTGGTACTGCATCTGGCATTGCTGACAGGGTGCGAAACAGGAAAAGTTCAAGTGCTAAACCTGTTAAGGCCACTCCAAAAAGGAAGTTGATATTACCAACCCCTCCCACCAGGAATGCTAGGTAGAAGGGGCAGCTTTCCACCCAAAAGGCTGTTGAGATGGATGAGGACATTCATGGTAAGCCTTCATTTGTTTGTTTAACAAAATTATAGTTATGTCTATCTCACAATTGTATGCCATACATGTCTCTCCAATACCAAGGAGCTACCCAACTCTTTAGCCTGTCATCATCTTGTTGAGCACATCACTCCAGTTAGTTGGAGGAGTACTTTGACCAACATGCTCACCGAGGAATTATGTGATTTACATGACAAAAACTATACAAGGCAGGCCGTGTTGGACAATCACCTGAATGCTTGAACAAGGGAGGTGGTGCGCACCCTTGAAACTGCTAGGGAGAAGATGGATGCCATTCTGGCAAGGGAAAAGAAGAAGGACCAAGAGTTTGCTGCAATTCAGGCCAAGTGTGTGGAGGCTTTAAAATATCTTGAGAAGAACCCCCTTGTGCAAGACCTCCGTTCCGATATCCATGATCTAGAGAAGCAATTGAAAGAAACTCAAACAGAATGTAAAAAACTACGAAAGGAGGAGGCTAAAATTGCAGGGTATAAGGAGAAGATTGCTGAGTTAGAATCTAAGTACGAGGGATTTGAAGAGGAGAGGTTGAAGCTAGGTGAACAAGAGATAAATTATGTGAAGAGTTGGATGGCGTCAAGCGTAAGTATAAAGTTCTTAGGAAAGATAGGGCTGCGGTGGTATCAAAAGTTGTTCCTTATATAGCAATGGAGCTATATCACAGCGACGAGGTAGGGAAAGTGATTGCAGATCTTGTGAATGCTGCTATCTATTACAGGAAATGTACCACATTGGAGGAGATTGCAGCAACTGGTAAGCCTGTGGATTTGTCAAAGGTACCTTACTACTGTTCCACCCACGAGGCCGAATATGATAATGCCAGCAATGCCTTCGCTGTAGCAGAGTACCCCTTCCTTACTAAAGCTACCAAGGACCCAATGGCTTCTGTTGAGGTTCTCCTTTCTAAGAAACCCCACAGGGTGAAGCCACCATCCGTGAGCAAGAAGGACATGCCTGTGAAGCCTCCATCTGTGAAGACCACCCTTGAGAAGCATGTATCTCCGAAAGGAACTCCTGCGAAGCCCCAGTCTCCAAGCAACAAAGATTATATGGTGCAGCCTCCTTCTCCTACCAACAAGGCAGATCTTGAGAAGCCCCCTTCTCCCAGCAAGGCAGGCTCTAGGGAACTCATCTCCCCCAATCAACAAGGAAATCCCAAATCTGGTGGTAAGTGAAGGCTGCAATATTTGCAGTAATTTTGCCCCGAGGGTGGTATGTACCCTCAAGACAATCTTAACTAGTCCTCTATAGGTGATGACCTACACTTTGAACAATTTATGTTGCATCTTTAAGTGGCTTCGGCCAAGACAATATTCACTACTATCTTTTGAGCAGCTGCCTCATATGTTGCATTTAATGGCATATTTTATATATATATATATATATATATATATATATATATATATATATATATATATATATATATATATATATATATATATATATATATATATATATATATATATATATATATGCAATAGGGAGATGTATTCCCGCTTTTGTTTATGTGTTTCTTCTCTTATCGCTTATTAACAAACGTTATCGTATACGTTAAGGGTCATAGTAAGCACCCTTGTCGTTTGTAATGTGAACCAAGATTTTTTGGCAGTCGTATAATTTGACTGCTGACGGAGGGTCGTGACCCACTCTATCTTTATCCTTTTAGTGCATAGGGCTTTGAATACCTTAAGACTCTTAGGAAAGTTAATGTGAATTACTTGGGATTTTATTAACAGTCAGGACAAGAGTGTCTTGATACATCCTTCAAACATTAGAACTTTAATTACTTGGTTATTCAAATCTTTGTTGTATGAAACAGAACAAGAGATTCGAGGGAAATATATCGTATAATTAATTGGGTAGGGAGAATTACAGCATTTTAAGAAATGAAAACTAAGACACCTACCATTAATGCTTCTTTCCCAAAGTGAGAAGAAATTGATACATGAATTAAAAATAATCTAACTGCAAGTCATGCGTTTAAAACTTACGAAGGGTATGGCATTCCGTCTGTGTCTTAGAGGAAAGTTGCTAACTTGTAGACCTGTTTATCGTAGCCTTTAGCCTGCGACATGTATCCTTCGTCAAGAAGGATCCTTCATTTATTATGCTGGAAATCTAAACTGATGGTAGTGGATCACCAAATTCCTTTTTTCTACGAATTTTAAGTCTTCGAAAACAAAAGGTTGTTACTTTATGACTGTCAGAAATCATCCTGTTGAGTCTTGTTGCTCAATTTCAGATTTAAAACTAGGCTCGAGGAGATGATTATTTTCTCTTGGATTATGCAAAGTTATGCATGTCGTCGAATCACCAAAGTGTGGCTTTCCTTCTCACCCTAAGGGCTACTTTGTTGGAAGACATACTTGGTTTGTCAAATTCAGGAGACGTGTAGGCATGACCTTCGACAAAGTTATGCATCTCGTACTCTATATTGTATTCTTCCAATTCCATGGCACTTGACTATCCTTTGTGGTCTACCAGACTTTAGGAGCTCCCATTCGATTGGTTTTTCAGTGAGCACCCGAATGGGGTGGTCCTTGAAATACCTTCGAAGACGTCTCGCAGCATGAACCAGAGCCAGGGTAAATTTTTCCGATACTGTATAGCTCCATTCAACTCCTTGTAAGACCCTCCTAGCGAAGTATATTGGTATCTGTACTTTTCTTCTTTCCGCCAAGAGTATGGCACTAACACCATCGAAGGGTGTTGCGAGATATAGGGACAATATCTCACCTTTGGCTGGGGCTGTAACTGTTGGCAAGATTTCCATGTATTCTTTCCACTTTTGGAAACCTGTTTCGGCTTCTATGCTCCATCGGTAAGATATTTCTCTGGTGCCCCTATTATGAACTTTGAAAAGTGATGAAGACCTGCTGACGCCTTTCGATAAGAATTCTATGAGTTCTTCTATCCTAACTTCCAGGCTATAAGCCTCTTTTGATGACCTTTGAGCTTGTGCTTTCGAGATAAATTTCTCTTCAGAATAAATAGCCTAGATCCTCTGTTTTGTGACTGGATGTTCGTTAGGTTGCTCCTTTTCAATGCCAAAGGAGCACATCCTTGGATTTAGTTTTAAATTGATTTTTCTCAACTGAGCAAACGTTTCTTCGACGTCATAGAGTAGGTCCTCCTTCGTCTTGCTTTATGTGATCAGGTATCCACCACAAATTCTCAGATTCCTCCCTATTTGTTTCTTGAAAGCCCTTCCTATCAACCGATGGTACGCAGCCTCAGAGTTCTTTAAACTGAAGGGCATCCTTTTGTAACAGTAAGTGTCTTGCCCCACATGAAAGGCTGTTTTTTCTTCGTCTTCTTCTGCCATCTGTATTTGATGACATCCTTTGTTTGCGCTGAGAAAACATTTCCAATGCAACCCAAATGATTGTCGCGGTTTTCCTGTTGGAGGGTAGCTTTCTTTTTTTCAAGCTTTGTTAATGTCTTCGAAGTCCACACGTATTTTCCATCCTTCGCCTCTTTTCCGGGTTGCAATTGGGTTAGTGACCCATGATGGATTTTCTACCTTTCTTAGTATGCTTGCTTCTATGAGTTTGCGTACTTCTTTACGTATGGCCATGCCCCGTTCGGGTGTCATACTGCGAGGCTTCTACTTAATTGGCTCAATGTACGTGGACTCATTAAGCTTGTGCTCCGTATTAAGAGACTTGTTGTTGATTACGAGTATCTTTGGTACCCATGTCATGTTTGAGTATTTCCATGCGAACACATCTTCGTAGGCCTTTAGTAGTTTTTCCAGCTTTCTTCTAAAGGCGGTGGGAAGTTGCCTTCCAAGTGTTACCCCTTGTTTAGGCTGGGAGTCATTTATTACAATATGCTCCTCAGGTTCTCCATGCTCCGCTACGTTCTTCATAGGTTTTCGGTTACCTTCTCCATCCTTTTTTCCTGCCTCCTATGTTCTTCTTTCATCGTAACTAGAGAAGATAGTTCCCACACCATGTGTTGTTTGGAATTTAACTGTAGCATGTACAGTGGAGACTATGATACTCATCTTTTGCATAGCTGTCCTTCCAATTAGCATATTGTAGGGAGATTTGGACCTTACAATAGCGAAGTTGAGGACCTCCATTCTTACGAACTTTCCTTCTCCTAGCGTTACTTCCAAAGGTATTTCTCCCAGAGGCCTTGAGCGTTCCCTAGAGAATCCTACCAGAGGTATCTTCGACTCTACTCATTTGGATCTAATTGAGGGTTTGTGATAAGATCGTTGTAGCTCTTAGACGAGGTCTAATATTATATCTAGGAACACATATTAATGAAGGCGGAATATTCAAACATAGAATCAATCATTATTATGAACAAGGTTTTTCATTATCATTCACTTCTCTAACGATTACAAACTACTTAACATGTTCTAACTTTATCAAGTAGAACACGTTATCTAAACTAAAACACTAAACCCTAGGCGTTTATCTTCTACGCCTAGGTTACACACACACACCTTTACTAGACGTCTACATTGTGGAAGACTTGAATGAATTAATTTAATGACCCATGTCCTCTTTATATACTAGAGGATTAGGGTTTACAAAATACTACTAAGGACTAATAAATAAAACTTAACTTATAAGAGATTTAAAAAAAAATCTTTCATAATCTCTTAAAACCAAATGTTACTTCATGTAGCTTATTAAAATAACCTCATTTTATAATCTCCACCACTAGCATCATCTCCAGCACCATCTCCAGTTCCAGCAACAGTTGCTTTCGCCAAACATACCCTTCGTCAGCACCCTTGAAGCTTGATTACCCATTCAAAATGGGCCATTATCTTTCACCACTGTTTGTCTGGCTCCACCTCCGGGCTCTACCTGTTTTCGCATCCAAGTTTTTTTTTTTTTTTTTTTTTTTTTTTTTTTTTTTTTTTTTTTTGAACATTGAAACTCAAAAGGTTAATAAACAGGAGAGAAAAGTTCATTTAGGGATTAGTTTTTTTGTACATATCAAGGGACAAATCCCCACCATCCATTTAGTTTGATCTAATAGTAGGAATTAACCTAAGATTAAACATGGAAACCTAAGTCCATGTCTTTTTTTTTTCCTTTTTCTTTGTCTTTTTTATTATTCATTTTCTTTATTTCTTTTTTTCTTTTTTTTTTTTGGCTTTTTTTTCCAATTAACGTTATATATTTTTTCCTTTTTTTTTCCTAATTCACGTTTTTTTTTTTTTTTTAAAATAAGTCAAGCTTTTCTTTTTTAAATAAATTCACGATTTTTTCTCACTTTATTACGTTTTCGTCCGTTTTTGTCTGTTTTCACATGATTATATACGTTTTTCAGACGTTTTTGTCCGTTTTCAGACGTTTTTTACCGTTTTTATACGTTTTCGTCCGTTTTTTTTACGTTTTCGTCTGTTTCAGACGTTTTTGTTCGTTATTATACGTTTTCGTCCCTTTTTTTACGTTTTCGTCTGTTTTCAGACGTTTTTATCCGTTTTCGACAGTTTTTATATGTTTTCAGACATTTTTGTCCATTTTCATACGTTTTCATCCGTTTTTATACGTTTTTGTCCGTTTTCAGACGTTTTCGTCCATTTTTATACGTTTTTGTCCGTTTATATACGTTTATATACGTTTTCGTCCGTTTTCATACGTTTTCATCCGTTTTTACACGATTTCATCCGTTTTAATACGTTTTCGTCCGGTTTCATATGTTTACATTTGTTTCCGTATGATTTCATACGTTTTCTTCCATTATTTTATGTTTTCGTCCGTTTTTAGACGTTTTCGTCCTTTTTCCTACATATTCGTCTGTTTTCTTACATTTTCGTTCATTTTCATAGGTTTTCGTCCGTTTTTCAATTTTTTTAGCCAATTTTAGACGTTTTCATACGTTTCTGAATATCACAAGTGATATTCGGTGATACTCAGACGTTTTTGTCTGTTTTCATCCATTTTTGTACATTTTTGTCTGTTTTCAAACGTTTTCGTCTATTTTCATACGTTTCGGCAGTATTTATACGTTTTCAGACGTTTTTATCTGCTTTCAAACGTTTTCATCAATTTTTTACATTATTGTCTGTTTTCAGACGTTTTCGTCTGTTTTTATATGCTTTCATCCATTTTTATCTGTTTTCATACGTTTATAAACATTTTCGTCCGTTTTTATGTATTTTTGTCTGTTTTCAGACGCTTTCGTCTGTTTTCATACTTTTTAGCAGTTTTTATACGTTTTCGTCCATTTTCATCAATTTTTCATACGTTTTTGTCCCTTTCCAGGCGTGTTTTTACGCTTTCATACGTATTCGTTCGTTTTCATATGTTTTCGTCCGTTTTCATACGTTTTTGAATATCACAATTGATATTCTTAATATCACAAGTGATTTTCTTTGATATTCAAAATATCACTTGTCATATTAATAATATCAATTGTGATATTCAGAAACGTATGAAAACGAAAGAAAACGTATGAAAACGAACAAAAACAGAAGAAAACGTAAGAAAGTGAAAAAACGTGAATTAAAAAAATTTGAAAATCACTTATAATATTTTGAATAACACTTGTAATTTTCTGAATATCACTTTTGATATTCAGAATATCACTTGTGATTTTCATGTTACAAAACATTAGTTGAACATCACTTATGATATTCGGAATATCACTTGTGATATTCAGAATATCACTTGTGATTTTCTGAATATCACTTGTGATTTTCTGAATATCACAAGTGATTTTCAACTAATGTTTTGTA
The DNA here is from genome assembly GCA_030686995.1 of Artemisia argyi. Lineage (NCBI taxonomy): Eukaryota > Viridiplantae > Streptophyta > Magnoliopsida > Asterales > Asteraceae > Artemisia > Artemisia argyi. The sequence goes on along the minus strand of CM060687.1, from coordinate 102,105,024 downwards.
ACATGAAAATCACAAGTGATAATCTGAATATCACAAGTGATATTCAGAAAATTACAAGTGATATTCATGTTACAAAACGTTAGTTGAAAATCACGTGTGATATTTAGAATATCACTTGTGATTTTCATGTTACAAAATATTAGTTGAAAATCACTTGTGATATTCGGAATATCACTTGTAATATTTTGAATATCACTTGTGATTTTCTGAATATCACTTGTGAATTTCATGTTATAGAACAATTGTCGAAAATCACTTGTGATATTCAGAATATCACTTGTGATATTCAGAGTGATATTCAAAATATCACTTTTGATAAAACGTGAATTAAAAAAAGTGTGAAATCACTTGTAATATTCTGAATATTACTTGCGATTTATATTCAGAATATCACTTTTGATATTCAGAATATCACTTGCGATATTCTGAATATCACTTGCGATTTTCATGTCACAGAACATTTGTTGAAAATCACTTGTGATATTCAGAATATCACTTGCGATATTCGGATATCACTTGCAATATTTTGAATATCACTTGCGATATTCTGAATATCACTTGTGATTTTCATGTTACAAAATTTTAAAAATCACTTGTGATATTCAGAATATCGCGAGTGATATTCAATATCACTCACGATATTCTGAATATCACAAGTGATATTCTGATAATCACAGTATCTCACTTGTGATATTCAGAAAGGTATGAAAACGTTTGAAAACATTTAAAAACGAACGATGAATGAAAACGGACGAAAACGTATAAAAACGGACGAAAATGAATGAAAACAGATGAAACCATATGAAAACGTATAAAAATGGACGAAAACGTATAAAAATGGACAAGAACGTATGAAAACGGACGAAAACATATAAAAACGGACGAAAACATATGAAAATGGACAAAAACGTAAGAAAACGGACGAATATATATGAAAATGGACGAAAACGTATGAAAACAGGCGAAAACGTATGAAAAAATTCAAAACCAGATGAAAACGTAAGAAATGGACGAATATATATATGAAAACGGACGAAAACGTATGAAAACGGGCGAAAACGTAAGAAAACAGACGAAAACTTATGAAAAAAATTCGAAAACAGATGAAAACGTAAGAAAACGGACGAAAACTTATAAAAACGGACGAAAACGTATTAAAATGGACGAAACGTATGAAAACGGGTGAAAACGTAAGAAAATAGACGAAAGCGTATGAAAACGAGCGTAAACATAAGAAAACAGACGAAAACGTAAGAAAATTGACGAAAACGTAAAAAACCGACGAATATGTATGAAAAACGAAAAAACATAAAAAACGCAAAAAAAAATAAAAATAAAAAAAAATAAAAAAAATTGAATTATAGAAAAAAACGTGAAGTTAGAAAAAAAAAAGAAAAAAAAAAAAAAGAAAGAAAAGAAAAAAGGAAAAAAAATGAATAAATAAGATAGACAAAAAGGACAAGAAAAAAAACATGGACTTATGTTGTCTTATTAAATCTTAGGTTAATCCCCACCATTAGATCAAACTAGATGAATGGTGGGGATTTGTCCCTTAGTTTGTAACAAAAACTTAGTTTATAAAATAACTCACCTCATAAACAGGAAACATGCGCAAAAGGAACCATATCAAATACCGCAAACATAAACAAATATTGCCTTGTCCTACTAACAAAGTTCACAACCAAATATAACAAACATGCAAATTGAAAAAACATTCACACCCGACAACCATGCATAAAATCCTGTTGTTAAAAACGACCTATACTATCTTGAATCAGATCATCATTTCCACATCAGAAACATTGCAGATCATCTTTTTAGATTAGACTTAGCAGTCTAGCTTACTAGGTGTGGTCATCATATGGTGATGTTTGGAGGTGCTTTGGTTGGTGGTCCCTTTGCATTGGCCCATGTATTCAGAGTATGGTGATTACCCTAGTTCAAGCCCTTTTATCTGCTTTGTCTGGTTTATAGAGTTTAGTATCTTTCTGTTTATGTATTTATCCTAGTTCTGGGGTTGATTATTTGTATTTGAGCTAGGGGTTTTGTCCTATGCCATTTGTAGTTTGTGGTGTAAAGTGTGGAGCTAAGGATGTGTCTTAGTCTCTGTTTACACTTTATACCTTTCTTTCTTGCTTTGTATGCCTTTTTGGCTCTTCTTTCTTAATAAATTTACCTTTAAGAAAAAAAAAAAAAAAAATTGCAGTCGTGCCGGATGGACATATCTCCAAGTCCAAATGCACAAAATAGCCCCTCACCTCGGAAAACTTAACCGCATAGTGCTAATCACGATCTGTCCTTACCCAAACATCCCCACCTGGTGGAAGGTTGTAGGTTAGTTTGTAACATCCACGAGACAGCCTAAGATCCGCTTCAATCATACTGAGAACATTTTCAAACGGTTTAGTGCCCTCCACAACATAAGACTTTTGTCTTTCCTTAATAACAATCGTTATTAAATAATCACCCCCATGAATCCTTACTGTCCGTCAACCTCATTCCACACAAAGATGTTTAGGTCCACCAAGAATGTTTTAAAAGTCGACAAGTCTTCATTATACAAAGCTCCCGCTTGCTCAAGAGTCACTAATCCATTGTTTAGCGAAAGAATTGCTTGCCTTGTAAAGGGGAGTGGACGTGAAACTTGCTCCATCGAATTGAAATTTGTGGGCGGCACTGTTAAAAGGGAGATTGTTGATAAATGTAGTAAAGCTTTTTGGGCCTAGATACCCTAGATATACACTAAACCCACAAACCGGGCTTGTGCCTATTTATCCTCTAATACCCACGGTAATTCACCGCCTGATCTTCCTTGTCTATCTTATGATGACAAGAAATGTATCTGTGGATTGCAATTATTGGCTATCTATCCATGGCTATCGCCTCTGCTGCTACTCTTCCATACATCTTCCATCAAATCAAGTGGTACCACATTGCTGCTTTTTACGTATTTGCTATGTTGTTGGCCTTATGTAAGCTAACGGATGTGGACTCACGCACTGGACCTTAGCATCAACCTATGGAAAGTTGTTCATGGTTATATGCATCTGGACATGTGCTCTCTTCAAAGTCCATTGAGTGATCACATGAACTGAATTCTTCATATATTGTCAATGTTGCCTTCATTATTCACATCATGACATGCTTGATCCTCATCAACACGACTTAAATGTTCAAGCCTCTTTTGAATTTATTGCAGTGCCTCCTCAATTCACCAACACGATGTTAACGCTTGTTTTTTATCAGTACCAGATAAGTTGGTGAAAAAACATATAACTGAATTCCTTTTGTTTCATGGATAATTCAGCAAATAGCTAAGTATGATAGTCAGGAGAAATGTTGGGAGGAACGGTTAACTTTATAAAACAGAACCAAAACAACTATAGATTAGAGTTAGTAAAATCGGTGGGTTGACCGGCCACTAAATTTTGTCCACTTTGATAGCAATTAAAAATCCAACGATTATTATATGAAGACTATATCAAAGAGATAAAAAGATTTTGCTCATAAAGAAGTTTCGGAGGTTTTGTGCATCTCAGTACACTTTGGGCGGCTTTTGACCCGTTCGACCTATTTGGACCTGTTTGACCAAATTGGAACCGTTTCAGTTTAATCTATGTTTACAACTTTTACAAATTTGGCGTACTTTGGTAAAGCGTTGGTCCTGGTTATATAAATTACTGAGTCGGCCTATCTTTAGGTGACGTAAAATTGCTTACAGAGTTGGAAATTAAAGAGAAAAAAATGTAAATATGTCATGCAACAATATGTTACCAGTAATGTGGCTATATCTCAGTAACATAATAATGAACCTCCTTGTTCTTGATATGATATTTTCATAAAATTTATAAATTGTTTTGGCAGGTCCTATTTAAGTTGTTGGAGCATGGGGTTGAGGCTCGGCTTTCAGCCTTTCACCCTTATCTACATCTTTATATCACTATCTTGTATATTCTGAATGTTCGATCAATACATTTGATGGTAGACTATCTCACAATCATATTCCAGCCCTTTTGTCGAATGGGCCGGGTCAGGTCTCCCCCGCCCCAAACCAGTTCAAAAAACTGATCTCTATTATCCATTTTTACTAGTCCCAAGTACTTAATCTGCGATAATAATTTTACGGGTTCCTAATGCTTCGTGTGTAATAGTGATTATTTCATGTCTATTGAATATTTTTGTCATTTGATTTAGAGTATCTTCTATACAGTTTTTTTTTACTTGTATTTCAGTCATTGACCTTTTCAATGTTATATGAAGTTATTTTATAAACTATGTAGCAGGCCTGTATATTTATTAGCATGACATTATTAGACATTTATTTATATATACCGTTTGTCTATAAACTATCTCTTGATCATTAGTTATCAAACAATTTTTATACATACAGAATCTCCTTGCACTAAGATGCTGTCAAGTAGGAAGTAGACACTGAACCATACTGATTCGACAAAATAATATTTGATGCTGATGCACCCAGATTAACTTTTGTTATTTTGTAAAACTAAAATAGAATGGATATTCATAGAGTTTTTTAGTTTTCTTTTCTTGGCAAACTTTGCCGTTGTTTATTGTTTGCACTTTCCTATAAGGGTATATAAAGCAAGAAACTGGGAGAAAAATATCATCTTTCTGTACAATATAGGCCATTATTTGCAATGCATTCGCATGAACTTAAAAACTAAAAATGTGAGATGTATGTAATTACTGTTTGCAACCATTTTGGGTCGAGATGATTGTATACTCAACCTCATGTTTACATGTTGACTATTTGTGTAGCTAGCTTGGGTATGGATTGAGGCACTTCGAAGAGTGACAATATTGATGTGATACAATTTAATGAGAAGTAGAAAGAATTGTGCGCCCTTAAGAATATAGAGCCAAGAGAAAAACTAACAGAACATATATTGATGGAGTTCTGAAGTACATATGTGACTAGCCCATGAAATTTTTTGGTGGCAGAGACACATCTGGAAACAAGGATACATCGCGTGTGCTCAAAATCCTTTATATGATAATCCGAACTAAATAGGTATTCATGTACTCCATTTCTATGTAACACAATGAAAATCAATGTTTCCGTCAACCAAGCTAACATAGGAGGTAAGTGTTGAAAACTAATAAATTCTATATTGCTTAAAGCATAATTGTTGTTACATATAGAAAACTTAAAACAGGAAAAGGAGATATATTTTAATATCAAATCTGCACAACACATACATGTCGTTAATCTGTGTTGTAAGCGCTTGGAATCAACTTCAAGTTGTTTTTAAGATTTAGAGTGGCTCCAAAAGTCTCACTCATATCAAGATCTTGGGATCTTACTCCATTTGGGAGATCCCAGTTGAAGTGGTAGAGTAGCCTTGCAAGAGGAAGCTCAACGTTCGCCAACCCCATAGCCATCCCCGGACACATTCTTCTTCTAGCCCCAAATGGGATAAGTTCAAAATCTGTTCCCATCATATTAACTGAACTCTCGCTAAATCTTTCTGGTTTGAAACTTTCAGGATCAATCCAGTAATCGGGATCAGATCCTAGTTTCCATGAGTTGATAAGAACTTTTGTATTGGCGGGAATAAGGTAACCACCAATCTCACAATTCTCGCGACACTCTCTAGGGACTACCAACGGAAGAGGAGAATGCAACCTCAAAGTTTCTTTAATTACTAGTTTGAGGTAGTTAAGTTCTTGAATATCTGATTCAAAAATATTTTTCTTTCCCTTAAGTACCTGTCTAAGCTCGGCTTGTGCTTTCTTCATTGCACTTGGATTTCTCATCAATTCTAACATTGCCCATTCAATTGTCACCGAAGCAGTATTTGTCCCCGCTACAAACATATCCTGTTGTCATAACTTATAATGTCAAAGATAAAGATTAATATTCAACATTATCATTTTGAAAAAACATAGCACTAACCACGAGTACTGCTTTGATGTGGTCCAAAGTTAATGGAAACTGAAAGGCACCCTCATCTTTGAGCCTAAAAAGAACATCAAGAAGGTCTTCATTATGGTCATTCTGCCCATCTGGTCGACGTTTTTCTTGATGGTCCCAGATGATACTATCAAACATCTTATCAATCTTGTCATGTATTGTCGTCAATTTCTTCCTCATCCCGGTAACCAAATGGATAAGTTTGAAAGATGGAAACAAGTCAGACACATCAAAACCACCAGATAAAGCAATAATCTCTTCAATCAACGCAAGTAGTGTCCTCTGATCCTTGAATCTACTTCCAACTGCAACTCTAGTCGCAATCACATTCATCATAGTGAAAATCTTGTGAGTAAGATTAATTGGTTTTGATTCATGCATACGAATATCTTCAATAAGTTTCCAAGATTCTTCTTCACGAACCGAGTGAAAAGATCTAACCTTCTTGGCACTTAGAAGCTCCAAAATGCATATTTTACGCATTTGTCTCCAGTACTCGCCATAAGGTGCAAAAACGATGTCTTTATAGTTATACCCGACAATTTCAGCACTAAGAATCTTGGGTCTATCTGCAAAAACAAGATCGTGGGTTTTCAGGACTTGTTTGGCTAATACAGGAGATGAAATTACAATGGCTGAGACTTCACCGAGCTGTAGATAAAAAATTGGCCCTAGTTTCTGGGCCAATTTTCTGAGAGCTCGATGTGGGAGTGCTCCTACGAGATGATGCAAGTGTCCAATAAAAGGGAGCTTCCATGGTTGTGGAGGAAGGTTATTGTTGGTTTTTCTAAGCTTTGTAAACCAGAAAAACAAGGTTACAAGGAAAAGAAAGAGAGAAAAGGGTATCTGGAGTTCCATTTTTGTTTCTAGTCAATTGCTTCTTGAGACATTTAAATCACAGATGTCAACTATAAAATAGATAGAGGTGACAAAAATGACAAAATTGTTTATCGGTTGTTTTCTGTCATATTTTAATTTGTTCAGTAAAATTATCTCATTTTTTATTATCTGCAGCAAAAGAGAACAAGGAGACAAAAATGGGATCTTCACTAATTTGATTCCATAAACACAATAAAACGATTTAAATAAACGTTAGTGATGGAAATAATATGACCATAACTTAGGGCCCTTTGGTTTGTAAGTGGTTTTAGAATTGGATTTGGGAATAGTTTAAGGGCCCGTTTTGTATATAGGTGGGTTTAGAATTTGGATCTGGATTTGGATTTGAATTTGGATTTTATGTAAGAGAGAAAATAATATTTAAACATATATTTTATATTAAAATATGAATTGAATGAAGAAAAATTAAAAGGAAGTATAATGTGACCAAAAAAAGAAATGGAAAGAGACAAAGAAATATACGATAAAAACAAAAGTTGGACTCACTATGTCAGAAACACTTGGTGGTTCCCCTAGATTTTTAGATGGTCGAATATAAGGGTTTTGGTGGGCCAAGTTTCAACCCAACTTTAAGCCAAACATGCATATTGAACCTAATCCCACATACTAAGGCTGCACCCCCTCAACCAAACGGATCCTAAAAGAAAAATAAGAGAGATAAAATTAATAATTACTACTTCCGTCCTAAAATTATTGTCCCCTATTGACTTTTTCGGTCTTTCCTTCTCAACTTTGTCTATATATATTTTTGTTTGTGTTACAAGAATTTTGATAAAAATTATACCAAATGAAAATACATTTAAAACTCAATCCATTCATATATTTTGCATCAAGTATTATGTCACATAAACAAAAATACTTAAAGTCAAAGTTGAAAAATAAAGACCGAAAATATCAAAAGGAGACAATAATTTTGGGACGGAGGGAGTATTCAATTTATATATTCGTTTAATGATATTAATTGTTTGGCTTATTAAAAGTTATAACAAAAAGACAAATAACATTAAAGTAGAAAATGAATTGTGTGGTGGATAAATATGTGTTACAAAGAATCTTTCAGAAACCACCGACATCGTGTGAAAAGAGTTTTTAAAAATAGTTTAATTACTTTTTTTAAAAAAGCACAAACCAAACAATTGTTTTAAGTAATTATATGATTCCTTGGGTCCAAAACCCTCATAACAAACACACCCTTAGAGAAAAAGTTCAAATTCATACTCTTATTTTGCTGCATACTAATGGATAAATCCCCATTATCCATCTAGTTTTATCTAATGGTGGGGATTAACCTAATTTCATTTTTTTTTCCTTTTTCTTTGTCTTTTTGTATTTCTTGTTTTTCTTTTTCTATTCTCTTTTTTTTTTCTTTTTTTTTGGCTTTTTTTTCCAATTGACATTTTTTTTTCTTTTTTCTTTTTTTCTTTCTTTCCAATTCATGTTCCTTCTTTTTTTCTTTTTTTCCAACTCCGTTATTTTTTTTTGTCTTTTTTAAAATTTTTTTGTGTCTTTTTTCTAATTCACTTTTTTTTAATTCATGTTTTTTTCGCTTTCATACGTTTTCATTCGTTTTTTACGTTTTCGTCTATTTTCGAACGTTTTCGTCTGTTTTTGTCCGTTTTTATACGTTTTCGTCCGTTTATATACGTTTTCGTCCGTTTCAAGACATTTTTGCATGTTTTCATATGTTTTCGTCCGTTTTTTACGTTTTCGTCCGTTTTTAGACGTTCTCGTCTGTTTTAAAACGTTTTCGTCTGTTTTCGTATGTATTCATCCATTTTCTTACGTTTTCGCCCGTTTACGTCTGTTTTCATACGTTTTCGTCTGTTTTCTTACGTTTTAGTTTGTTTTCATATGTTTTCGTCCGTTTTCATACATTTTCGTCCGTTTTCATCTGTTTTCTTTCATTTCGTCCATTTTACATACGTTTTCATCCATTTTCATACGTGTTTTACGCTTTCATACGTTTTCGTCCATTTTTCACCCATTTTCGTCAATTTTCTTACGTTTTTGTTTGTTTTCATACGTTTTCATCTATTATTCATACATTTTTGTCAATTTTCAGACGTGTTTTTTACGCTTTAATACCTTTTTGTCTGTTTTCTTACGTTTTGGCAATATCACAAGTGTGTCAGCTTTCATTTATTAGTGGTGATGAAGGAACCTGTGATAAGACAGGTGCTATCACCGGTGATATGACAAGTGCTATCACCGGTGATATCACAGTTGATATCTGATGAGACAAAAAGTGTACCGTTTTATGGGGTCATTTAAGCCATAAATCATGATTATTTGATCAAATATTGTCCTAAATCGTTCTTTTTGTCATTTTAGGTACTTGGGACGTGATTTTTGGAATATGAAGCATTTTAGAGCTTTTTGGACGTTTTTATGCTCAAGAATGAATAAAACGAGAAAATCAAGAATCCATGCTCGTCGTCATCATTGATAAAGAGGTGGATAATTCAAGTTGTACATGACGGGCCAGAAAGATTTCAAGGCATTTGTACATGACGGCGTCACCAAGGCCGTCAAGAGCAAGTTACATGTGACGGCCCAGAACATGTTTATACATGACGGCGTTAGGATTTAACCTGACGATGTCAAATGATTTAGAGTGACGATGTCAGGAAGAAGGCTTACACAAGAAGAAACCTTAGTGCAACCGTCACAAGATGATCGAGACAATCACAACTTGCGCGTGGAGTAGCTGACACTGTTTCGGCCATAACTTTTGCATACGAACTCGGATTTGAGCGATTCAAAAAAGGAAACGATCGGGATGAAAAAATCTTCAATTTAGTGAAAAAATGGTCGTGATGCTGTCACTCCTTACGGGCTGACGCCGTCAAGATGGCCGGGCAGAAAATAGCCTATAAATATAACATCATAACTTCGCTTTTTGTAGGCCCTAAACCCTAAGGTCGATTCCTGGGTTTAGGTAGGTGTTTTTCCAGCAACTTAGAGGGTTTCAGTCACTCCATAAACATCTTGTAATGGTTTGATGATTCTATCTTAATTTATGTCTTCAATTTTCATTATTGTTGCTTGTTCTTCATTAATTATGGTTGGCTAATTCACCTTGTGTCTACTTATGATTGTGTGAAACTTGTATATAATTGATTAGATCTTATTGATTCCTTGTTGATGTTTGTGTCTATCTTCATCAATTAGGGTGTGACAACTTCAATAGGTCCAGTTAATTTAGCTTATAATTCTTATTTCCTATTGTCTCTTGTTTAGTTGATTGATATCGATATTAGGCTTAAGAAAACTGGCAGACTTTCAATTGGTAACTTGCTTGAACATCTTAAGAAACATGATCGAAGGTGTACTACGATTTAATGGTTGTATTTAATGCATACGTGAAATCTAATGATCTCATGTTAGGAGCTTTTAACGGCTCGTCCTAGGAGTGAAGTAGGAACTTATAGAGTTAGGGAATAATGTACACTGCCCTACGAATGGTATTAAGGAATACAACCCGTCAATTAAAACAAGGATGTGACAATTCAATAGGTAGAATTGGATAGCTAGCAAGGAGTAATACACCATAGGTAGATACGCTTCACTTCCCTTGTAGAACCCTAGTTTACTTTTCTTGTTAATTAGTTTAATTAGTAGCTGTTGGGTTAGTTGATTAGCAACTAATTCCGCCCACTCTTCCAATACCTGAGATTTTTACCTGCTTTTCATAAAATATAAAAAAAAACACAAAAAGAATCATCCTTCACCTTTAGACCTAGTTAGATTAATTTCAATCCTACCGACACTATACCTGAGTTGAACAATCAATCCCCCGGTACTTGTCACTATACTATACAACAACGATCAGGTACACTGCCTGGTGGGGGTTGTAAGCTTCTCAAGATCCCTTGGGAGGTAAAACCTGTTGCGAGGGCGCAATTCCCACGTATCAAGTTTTTGGCACTGTTGCCGGGGAATAGATCTTGTTTAGGTTGAAATTTATTTTGATTAGGTCTACTCATTAGATTCCTTTTTATTGAGATTTTTATTTTCTTTTTATTAGCTTTCTCGTAGTCTATCTTTTCTTTGTGTATTTGTTCGTAAATACCTTTCCATAGACTCTTCCGTTCACCATTATGGAGAACGCGAATCCACCATACTACCGACCACGAAAGCCATTCACTCCTAATGACATCTTGATGTTCAAACAATATCGAGATGAACCTATTTATGATGCATGGACTCGTTTTAAAATTTTACTCCGAATAGTCCCTCATCATGGTTTCGATCTATGGTACCTAACTCAAATCTTTTACTATAGTGTCCACCCGTATTACCAAAGGTACATTGATTATTTTGCCAACGGGGACCTTAGGGAATTAAATGCTGAAGAAGCGTGGGATGCCATAGAAGATTGTGCCCAATATTATTATAGAGTAGACAACCCGACAAACAACATAACAAATCAATTGACAACAAATTTGAAGGATCATGAAACAAGTTTGTTGGGGGATGAATATGCTCATGTTGAGATACCTAAGTGGATGGCGCCTAATATCATAGTACAAAACAAACACATAGGTAATCTAGATACAATGGAGGATGAGGTGGATAATTCAAGCCCACAAAGTACCCCACAAGTCCTACCATCATTTGAGGCACATACACCGCCCGTGACTTACCCGGAAGAAGTAGAAGAGACTTTAGAAATCCCAATAGAGATAGAGCCCTTAGACCAAGCACCACTTAAGGATATAGGTTTGAATACTTGTAGTGATAACCTTACACCTAGTTCTAGGGAATTTCCTAGTGTTGATGAACCGGAACCTCAATCTTTACATAACTTCCCATCCTTAGATTTACATCTAGGAGACAAAAGAGGAACCGACCCACCCATCAACCAATATTATCCGGGTAGTTTTAGGATGAAGGAAGCAATTCACTCACCCTCTTCACCTCACGTGGCATATTTCCACCCTAAGGGTGTGTATCACTACTTTCACCCGCACTTAATCCTAAGTGTAGGAAAAACCTCCCCTATTTCCGTTAAATAAGGGTAGAGTCAGGCTCGTGACTCGAACAAAAACAAGCGCTTCTTAGGAGGCAACCCATGTTTTTAATTGTTTGATGTTTTTATTTTATTTGTTTGTTTGTGTCATATATGCTTAATCATAATTGTTAAGTTTTCATATTTCGAATAATTTGTGAAAATGCTTTATTTTGTTTTTAACCTCGTCTTAATTGCATATAAAGGTATTTTACAAAAAGATAAGTGTAGGAAAGTTCATATTTTGTTAAAAAGAACAAAATTCAAACATGAAAAATTCACAATTCATGATTAGCATATATTCTATCTTGTTTGTGTGTCAATACTTGTGGATATGTTTTATGAGTTCCTATTTGTAATTCATTCCACAAGTATCCTATCATTTTATTGTTTTGTTTTGTTTCTATTTCTAAGTCTGGAATTACATCTAGTTGTGGTTTTTCTTTGTTCGGTTTGATGCTTTGATTTTTGTGTTTGTTGATTACAGGTTATATTTGACAAGAAAATGATTACATTTCTAGAATGGAGCTTATCATGTTCATTATCTTCGAGGAAGATTTAACCATGTTATCACATCGTCCATACCGAGCGAATCACGGGAGTTTTAGTTTTTTTCGTTCTTATTTATTTTTACTTTTACATTTTTATCTAGAACATTGGGGACAATGTTCGGTTTAAGTGTAGGGAGGGAGGGTATATTAGAAACTATAACTCCACTTGATTTTTGTTTTTTTTTTTGTTTTTTGTTTTTTTTTTTTTTTTTTTTTTTTTTTTTGATAGTGAATGTGTAATAAAACTGAGAGAAATATTTGTTAGGGCAATTTTAGCACCAAATTTAAAATTTTTTGCAACATGTAGGAGTGAAACTTTAGTCTTAATAAGCGTTTCATGGATAGGAATTGTATGACTAGCACAAAAACCATACCACTCAAAAATTTCCACCCCAAAAATGTGAGGTTCGCCTTTAGACCTTTAGGAAAAAGCATTCATTCTTAATGCTTGTGAGTGTACCGGTAGTATTTAGATTCTAGAACTTGTGATAGCGAAGCATCCCGAGACCGCTAGTGAGACTACATTCATGTAGTTAGGATTTACTACATGATAAGAGGCATTAGGATAACCCATGTTTTTACACCTGTGTTTTATATTATTACATTGACTTCATTAGTCAAGTAATTCTCCCACACCTTTGCGTTGTACTCATTTTTAGTACACGATACTCCTAGTACACCCCTCCGAGCCTATCTTTTTCGTTTCTAACTTCAAACATTTTACTTAAAGATAGAATTTGTTTATAATCCACCCCAAATGTGCAACCAAGTCGCCTTAGCCTTCCGTGTATGCACTCATCTTTAGTGCATTATTGTTATTTGTTTAAACCCTTAGTTAGTTGTCTAATTGATTACATGGTTGCTGAGTCGAGTCATATCTTGTACATATTGTTTTGGGACGATTGGGTAAAGTACTATTGTAATGGAGTAATGGGGATGACGTCAATTATTACCCCCATATATGCATTAATATTTAAAAGTACTCCAAGTGTTTGATTATCTTGATTCGAGTCATTAGAATAGTTGATTGTAAAGTATGTAAAAGCTCAAGTGTAGGGAGGAAACGAGCTCCCTTTGATGTATTATTTTGGATGGTAGAGTAAAAGTGTATGCAATTAAAAATAATAATAATAAGAAAAAAGAAATAAAAAAATAAAAAATAAATGAATAGAAAAAGAAAAGAGAAAAACATATGGGCTAGCATCCGTTTCTTTTATTTATGTTTAAGTCAAATAGTTTCTTGAAAAAAAAATCCAAAAAGAGTCGTAGTTAGTTCAAGTTGAGTCGAGTCTTGGCTTAGCAACGCCTCATTGTACATGTAGTTAACTAAGACAATTGACTTGCAACCAGTAAAATATCCGTTTATCTAACAAAACCGTGTTTTCCATATCCCCTACACCTAACGTTATAACCCTTTAAAAGACATCTTTGATTGTTTATCCTAGGTGCTTACGCCAAGTGGTGGAGGTTTGATCCTTTCCCAAGCCTATCGTAATCTATTTGCTATGACAGGTAGGGAGTGATATTTCTCCATTTCCAATTATGACATATAAATTTACAACACCTCAGAGATGAGAGTATCCAAATACTTAATGTGAGGTGCTAGTGTATGATTTCCGTGCTTGTTTTGATTAAGTTGGAATGATCATTTGTTGTAATTACTTTTATATTAGTGTTAAATGACCCCTAACTTGTATTTTTATTGGTGAAAAAGCTCATTTGCTTGACGACAAGCAAATCCCAAGTGTAGGGATATTTGATGAGACGAAAAGTGTACCGTTTTTAGGGGTCATTTAAGCCCTAAATTGTGATTATTTGATCAAATATTGCCCTAAATCGTTCCTTTTGTCATTTTAGGTACTTGGGACGTGATTTCTGGAATATGAAGCATTTTGGAGCTTTTTGGACGTTTTTATGCTCAAGAATGAAGAAAACGAGAAAATCAAGAATCCAGGCTGGAAACAGTACATGACGGCGTCAAGCTCTACAAGGTGACGCCGTCACTCATTGATAAAGAGGTGAATAATTCAAGTTGTACGTGACGGGCCAGAAAGATTTCAAGGCATTTGTAAATGACGGCGTCACCAAGGCCGTCAAGAGCAAGTTACATGTGACGGCCCAGAACATGTTTATACATGACGACGTCAGGGTTTAACCTGACGACATCAAATGATTTAGAGTGACGACGTTAGGAAGAAGTCTTACACAAGAAGAAACCTTAGTGAAACCGTCACAAGATGATCGAGACAATCACAACTTGCGCGTGGAGTAGCTGGCACTGTTTTGGCCATAACTTTTGCATACGAACTCGGATTTGAGCGATTCAAAAAAGGAAACGATCGGGACGAAAAAATATTTGATTTGGTGAAAAAATGGTCATGACGCCATCACTCCTTACAGGCTGACGCTGTCAAGATGGGTCGGGCAGAAAATAGCCTATAAATATAACATCATAACTTCGCTTTTTGTAGGCCCTAAACCCTAAGGTCGATTCCTGGGTTTAGGTAGGTGTTTTTCCAGCAACTTAGAGGGTTTCAATCACTCTATAAACATCTTGTAATGGTTTAATGATTCTATCTTAATTTATGTCTTCAATTTTCATTATTGTTGTTTGTTCTTCATTAATTATGGTTGTCTAATTCACCTTGTGTCTACTTATGATTGTGTGAAACTTGTATATAATTGATTAGATCTTATTGATTCCTTGTTGATGTTTGTGTCTATCTTCATCAATTAGGGTGTGACAACTTCAATGGGTCTAGTTGATTTAACTTATAATTCTTATTTCCTATTGTCTCTTGTTTGGTTGATTGATATCGATATTAGGCTTAAGAAAACTGGCAGACTTTCAATTGGTAACTTGCTTGAACGTCTTAAAAAACATGATCGGAGGTGTACTACGATTTAATGGTTATATTTAATGCATAAGTGAATTCTAATGATCCCATGTTAGGAGCTTTTAACGGCTCGTCATAGGAGTGAAATAGGATCTTATAGAGTTAGGGAATAATGTACACTGCCCTACGAATAGTATTAAGGAATGAAACCCGTCAATTAAAACAAGGATGTAACAATTCAATAGGTAGAATTGGATAGCTAGCAAGGAGTAATACATCATAGGTAGATACGCTTCACTTCCCTTGTAGAACCCTAGTTTACTTTTCTTGTTAATTAGTTTAATTAGTAGCTGTTGGTTTAGTTGATTAGCAACTAATTCCGCCCACTCTTCCAATACCTGAGATTTTTACCTGCTTTTCATAAAATATAAAAAAAACACAAAAAGAATCATCCTTCACCTTTAGACCTAGTTAGATTAATTTCAATCCTACTGACACTATTCCTGAGTTGAACGATCAATCCCCCGGTACTTGTCACTATACTATACTACAACGATCAGGTACACTGCCTGGTGGGGGTTGTAAGCTTCTCAAGATCCCTTGGAAGGTAAAACCTGTTGTGAGGGCGCAATTCCCACGTACCAATATCACATGTGATGTCACATAGGATATCACCGGTGATATCACCTGTAATATCACACATTATATCACAGGTGTTTGAGCTTCTTCAGATTATTCTATGGATATGTTGTGCTTTCTTCAACCACAATTGCAATTTTTGACTAGGGCGTTTTCTACAACCGAACATCCGAACGAGGAAGATATGAAGCATTTTGTGGAAGAATGAAGAAATACAAGGATTATGGAAGTAACTACAAAAGTGCATGTCATATAATATAGTTTAACTAAGAAGCATTTAAATTATCATCAACTTAAAAAATTATAACTAATACAACTTTAATATGAAGCAATCAGATAAACAAAACTCATCAAACGGGTTTTGAATATCATTTATTTTTTTAGCTATTTTCAACAACTTATAACCTACCACATGAAAATCAAAAGAAATCTCCCTTGATATCCATTTTGATAACTTGCAAGTTAGTATTACTTTATAGTTTGTAATATCACAAGTGTGTTGGCTTTCTTCTATTTGTTGAATCAGTGTTGGTGATTGAGGAACTTGTGATATGATATGTGCTATCACCAGTGATATCACAGTTGATATCACATGTGATATCACAATGGATATCACCGGTGATATCACCAGTGATGTGATATCACCTGTGATATCACACATGATATCACAGGTGTTTGAGCTTTTTCAGTTTATTTTATGGATATGTTGTGCTTTCTTCAACCACAACTACAATTTTTTACTGGGGCGTCTTATGCAATAGAACATCTGAACGAGGAAAAGATGAAGCATTTTGTGGAAGAACGAAGAAATACAAGGATTGTGGAAGTAACTAGAAAAAGTGCATGTTAACTGTTGTACACAATGATTTAGACTTATATGCTTTTGAGTTATAATATATATATATATATATATATATATATATATATATATATATATATATATATATATATATATATAACTAGACATAAATGATGTCTACTTTTGGTCATTTTATTATTTTATCACATATGATATTACTCATATGTAGAACACTAGAATTAGTGTTACATTTTATTGGTTTATCACCTGGGATAATACTCACATGTAGAATAACAGAATTAGTGTCATATTACATTTTTGCTTTATCATCTGTGATAATACTCATATGTAGAATAACAGAATTAGTGTCATATTACATTGCTTTATCACATGAGATATTACTCTTAAGTAACTAAGAATAACAATTTAAATACTCTTCATCTTTCTTAAAGTGTTATATCACAAGGATAAATAAATGTCGCTTACAAATATCAAAATAAATAAAAATGAAGCAAACTGTGAAAATAGAAACTTGATATATTCTCAAAATGAAGCAAGTGTTTCATTAAATTAGCATTTTTTTTAGCAAAATAAGAATTCACCTAAAGAGGCTTTAATGCTTTTATTTCTACTAATAGTATAATATCAAAAGTGATAGATAACTTTAATTACATTTTAAAAAAAATATATATATGTGCTTATCCATTGCGATTAAAGACACAAAAACCATCTTGTAACTGAAAATTATAAAAGAATTAGAAAATACATTGGTGATAATATATAAAAAAAACATTTAGCGCAATGAAATATCTCAGGTGAATTAAAAGTTAAAAAAGCATACTTTTTATATATCACAGAATATCACTTGTGATATTCTAAATATCACAGAATATCATTTGTGATATTCTGAATATCACTTGTGAAAATTCTAAATATAACAGAATATCACTTGTGATATTCAAAATATCACTTGTGATGTTCAGAAACGTATGAAAACGTTTGAAAATGGCCAAAAATGGATGAAAACGTATGAAAACATAAGAAAACGAACAAATATGTATGAAAATGGACGAAAACGTAAAAACACGTATGAAAACGGGCGAAAATGTATGAAAAATGGACGAAAATGAAAGAAAACGGACGAGAATGTATGAAAACGAACGAAAACGTAAGAAAACGGATGAAAACGTATGAAAACGGACGAAAATGGGCGAAAACGTAAGAAAACAGACAAAAAAGTAAGAAAACAGACAAAAACGTAAGAAAGCGTAAAAAACACGTATGAAAACGGACAAAAACGAAAGAAAACGAACAAAAATGTAAGAAAACGGACAAAAACGTATGAAAACGAACAAAAACGTAAGAAAACAGAAGAAAACGTATGACAACGGATGTAAACGTAAGAAAACGGACAAAAACGTATGCAAACATACGAAAACGTATGAAAGCGAAGAAAATAAAACGTGAATATAAAAAAAAGTAAATTATAAAAAGCAAAACTAAAAAAATAAATAATAAAAAATAAAAAATAAATAAATATGAAAGGCAAAAAAAAATAAAAACATGGACTTAGGTTTAAATATTAAATCTTAAGTTAATCCCTACCATTAGATCAAAGTAGATGGATGGTGGGGATTTATCCCTTGGTATGCACCAAAATAAATGTATCGAAAATAAAGTGCCTCCCATAACTTAATGAATATTGTTTATAAATCAATATATGTATTAATTCTACTAAAAAAATCAATATATGTGTTTCAGGCAAGATAATCGGATGAGTTCAATGAGTTTATTGCAGCTACACATCTTGTGGACGTTCCAGTAGCAAGTCGTCGTTTTACTCGCTGACGATGGGTTAAAGTTCAGTTAATATTATATAGATTTTTAGTTACTGAAGAGTTAAAGTTCAGTAAATTACGATCCTTTTATAAAGATTATCTATTTCAGTTTTGTCAGTGACAACCAAAATCTCCATAAAATAAGTAGTCTAAACATTTTAAACCCGTAAATTACATGCTCCATAGTTTTCTGTGTCATATCCTGGACTTAACACCGCTACGCTATACATAAAAGGATACACCACCCGTGTGTAATAGGTAGAGGTTGTGTTGGCAATTTTAGTTTTATCAACTATTTTAGGTGATTGTGTTTTACTTGAAACCAAGGGCTTTATACGAGTTAAGAGGTGCGAAGTGCACACTCGTTATAGTTAGATTGATACCACTGTCAAGGAACACCCCTTGTTGGGGTCCCGCTCCAAACAGAGAGCGGGGGTCGAGTGGTCCCGCTCCTAAACGGTTTTTACTTATCATCGTTAACAAAATTTCTGGCCAAAACCCGAAACACGCGTCTTTTACTAACCAACACAATGGTTGGTAAAATAACCGAAAATAAAATTCAAGTTGGTGGTTATAACCAAATTTTTTATCTCTTGCAGAATATAACATAAAAAAAATACTATAACGTTTCTGATTGATTTCTCGTGCCTTCAATTTTAATTGCCAATTTGTCTTATGTGATTAAATATTTTATGAACCAGAGGCATATAGGGTCAAAATCTTTAATCTAAAAGTAATTATACAATTCAAATTGAACCAGATTATAACCCATTCACACACCAGTAAATTTTCCTACAAAGATTAAGCTATTTCCTGGTTTTGATCATGGGAGAAATTGTTAAGGATATCACTGCGAGTTTGGGAAGTTAGATAAGTTTAAGGGAATTGAAGTGATTTCAGGCGCTAGCTAAAGAAGATGCACTTTCTTCTCACTACGTTAAAGATTGTACACGAGTTGAGTACCCCTAAGCCTGGACTGATGGAGGATGAGACACCGGATTAGACAATGAGACGATGCAAGTTGGAGAATGACGATTACATCTGTCGTGGACACGTCTTAAACAGTATGTCGGATGCTTTATTGGACGTGTATCAAAACATGTACTCGGCAAAGGAGTTATGGGACCAACTTGAATCAAAATACATGGCAGAAGGTTCTTCTAGTAAAAAGTTTATTGTCAGTTATTTTAACAATTACAAGATTGTTGATTCAAGGTCTGCGGTGGAACAATATCATGAACTCCTTTGAATTCTAGGACAGTTTACACAACACGATTTGAAAATGGACGAATCCATTTATGTGTCTGGTATCATAGAAAAACTTTCACCCTCATGGATGGATTTCAAACACAGTTCAAAACACAACAAGGATGAGTTGTCTCTTTTACAATACGGAGCCACTTTCCCATAGAGGATCTCTAAGGGCAGAAGAAGTGGCAAAGGCAAGGGTAAAGAAATTGTTGGTTCTTCTTTGTGAACATGATAGAAGATGGTAAGAACAAGAATAACAACACAAATCAAAGGAAAGAAAAGGAAGAATGATGGTAATAACGACGAATCCAATAAAAAGTTTAAATTGATTTGTTGGAAGTGTGACAAAATGGGTCACTACAAAAAGGATTGTCGTGTAGGTAAAAAGAACAATGGTGGAAGCACTTCTGGTTCGGGACAATGGTCTAAGGACCCTTTCATCACAAGGTCTAAATTTTTACTTTGATGTAATTCCTTTTAATCATTATGTGTCACATATTTCTGAAATATGTTATGTGTAGGATGATGCATTTTGCTATTAAGGTTTAAGGATATCAATGAGTATGTAAGAGGCTGTGATGATACAGTTCAAATGCTTCTGGGTGGATTCGAGAAAAGGTGGGATTATTTGCATCGTGGCGAGGCAGCCTTACTAACTTGTACTTGTATTCGATAGATTTGCATCACATTTTTCCTAAACATACTTGATTACCATGTGGATTATTATTTTTACTTCTAGATTTGCTTGAGGGCAAGCAAAGTTTAAGTGTAGGGGAATTTGATAACGCTCAAATTGTGCATATTTTTAATAGCGTTATTCATACTTTTGTATATATTATTTGGTTATATTTGTATGCTTTTGTTACTTAATTGCACCAAAGCATGCTTGTAAAGTATATGTAGCCAAATACAAGGAAAAGGAAGAAAAAGTGAAAGATTGATGAAGAAAATAAGGATTTACGATCGTACGAAGATTCTCATGTTTAGATCCACTCCACTAAGGCATTTCAAAGAATGAAGATCCAAGTAGTCATTATTCCAAGTTCCATGACAAAGAAAAGATCAAGTTTGGACAAAGAACAAAGAGCTATGAGAAAGACACAAGACAAATAACAAAAAGTCCAAGATTGTCCTTACAGGTCATCTCCATTCGATCGGATGCAATCCGCAACCGATTCGGTGGAGGCTGCAATAAAAGGTCAACCGATCGGATGGACAAGATTCCGATCGGTTGGTTAGTGCCTGTTTTGCCAAATCTTCATCATTAAGCATCCTATCTGCATACAAACGATTCTAGGCCATTCTCATGAGTATTCTAGGTCCTTCTACTCTACTTGGTGGCCAAGTTATAGCATTAAACACCTTAGGCCTTGAGAATAGTATAAATAGAGCCTCTTGTAATCATTTGAATACACAATCATTAAATCAACTCTCTCTAATCATAAACCACTCTCAAAAGCTCTATAATTTGTCCTTAGAAGTCCAGGAAACTTTGGAAGTCCAAGAAGTCAACATCTAGAAGTAAAACTCTCAAGAAGTCAACACCAATACTTTGGGTATCATTACCTTATCATTTGTAATCTCATTCCAATCATTGTATGACTATTAATCATGGTTTATAATGTTCTAAATTTTGAGTTTATGTTCATGTTTGCTATGAGTGGCTAGTGCCTTTGTACACTTACTTAAATTATGTTTGTTATACAATGATTTGTTTATGATTGTGATAACATGTTTTAATTCAATTTCAAGTTAATTCTAAGATCCAATTGTACTTAAGTTTCATAGTGACATTTGTTAATCAAGTTTGACTAGTTGTTAGTAATTCTGAAGGTCGAAAGTTTTATTGTTATTCAACTAGTTATAATCATTTGTCTATGAATGATTGTTTTAATCCATTATTCTTGGTTAAACAAAGAAACTTAATTGTGGTTGTAATAAGAATGCTTTTGTCTATAAAAATTGGATTGATTGGAAACTACCTCACGGGTCGAAAGATTAGTAGTTTACAGTCAATTGTAGCCTTTTTGTCTATGATCGGTTACTTTTTGTATTGACCATTTCCTAAGCTTATTTGATAAAACAAAAGATTGTTTTTTGTGTTTAAGTTAGTTATCCAAACATATGAAACTCGAATTGATTGGTTAAACTTGATGCTTGTTTTTATAAACTAAAATCTTGACGAAGGTTTAACTTGTAAGAACAATAGATTAGTACATCAACTAATTATCATAACCAACATGTTAAGAAAAGTTAACACAATCATGCTTATCAAGAGTAATGAACTAGTTTAAGCAAGTGTAGTTTTAATCATTTGAATTTTCATATTATTCATTATCACTTGTTTTAGAGTACTTTTAGATCTACCAGTATTAACTTTTTCGCTTATAATTCGATTCACTTACAAATCCCTGCGAACAATCCTGACTTACCATCATAAGCTATCTATAACGGACGAGTTCACTTGCTCGTATGTGTTATTTCTAGATTAGGTAATTCACCCTTATAAATTTAAAACTTGTACACACACGTAACACATCAGGGGTCTACAACAAGTTCAGCAACAATGAGGACTCAGAAAATAGCATAAGTGTTATTTGTCCTTGTTGTAAACATCAAAGATATCAAGAAAATTGTAATATATTTTATATTTTCTGATGTAAAATCAGTAAGTAAGAAGAAGCAGTTATGCTCACTTACTACTGATAATTAGTCTATGTGTATATTTAAATAGGGGGAGATTGTGGGTTTGATAAACCAACCCAGTTGTCTCTGACAAAGTATTTAAACATAAAAGAGTCTAATTCACCTTCTAAAGGTCAGTGAACATCAAGTCTTTGATAATGAGTAGATAGTATGTCACTTCATAACTATCAAAGTGAACCCGATAGTTATCAGAATTGATATACTCCCCGAGAGTTATCAGAGAACATGTATCTCTGATTATTATTCAGAAGTTAACTCACTGATAAAGAAATCAGTGAGTGTTGTAAAAAGCTCAAAACATATGAATGGCTTCAGG
>CM060687.1:102074741-102077241 GCA_030686995.1 Artemisia argyi | reverse complement strand
TCTACTGCATTATAGTTATATTCTACTGCATTGCAGTTTTATATTCTACATATAACTGAGAATCAATAGAATATAACTGTAATGTAGTAGAAATAAAAAATAATGCAGTAGAATATAAGACTGTAATGCAGTAAAAAAGCTGTAATACATTACATTTTTTATTGCATTATAGTTATATGCTACTACATTACAGTTATTTTATATTCTACTACATTACAATTATTTGTTAGAACAATTGTTTTCTTAATGTAATGTACAGTCTTATATTCTACTGCATTACTGTTATTTCTACTGCATTACTGTAGAATATAAATGTAATGCAGTAGAATATAAGACTGTAATGCAGTAGAATATAAAATAACAGTGATGTACTAGGAAATATAAGACTGTTATTTCTACTGCAGCAAGTGTTAAAACTAGTACATCAGTGATTTTATAGATTTTTTGTTTTACAGATGGAATCTTTCATTGACTACCTGGAAAGGAATAACCACCGAAAAAAAGTTGATTTTATACAACCGATTGTAAGCGAGTGAAATTTAATTGGAAGAAACGCTACAATGTTGTTGACTGTGGAGCATTTCTGATAAGACACATGGAAACGTACGTCGGTTGTGGTGTGTTTTTGGAAGAACTGAAGAAGGAAGGACTTGGTCTAATAACTCAATTGAATACGCTGCGTGCCACGTTTTTAGCAAAGATAATACTTGTAAGATGTTATGACAAGAGAGTGATGGTATTGTAAGAAGCAGAAGCATATGCAAGGAGAAAACAAAGACTTCCAAAATTCTTACAGATAATGTTGTCAAAGTGGTTCAAGATTTGCATCAAACGTCCATCGACAACGTATTGAAGTTCATTGAATGATCAATACACTAAGTAGTTTGCTTATGAACACGTTTAGTTTCAAATATGTTGGATTTAAGTATTTTTCTTTTGGATGTGTAAACTCTTCTAGTTTCTTAGCTAACTGAATGATCAATGTTTGATATGTACTAATACTTTGAGTTAATGTATGTTGGAAACTAAGTACTTTTTCTTTTAATGATCAATCTTTGTTTAATACTTAAAAAGTTAGTACAACTCAATTAAAAAGTTACTACATCACAATGTATTTTGTTAGTGCATTACAGTTAAAAAAAAGTTAGTACATCTCAGTTAAAAAAGTTACTGCATCATAATGTATTTTGTTAATGCATTATAGTTAAAAAAGTTAGTACATCTCACTTAGAAAACATATGTGCATGAATCAACTAAAAGTTAGTACAACTCATTTAAAATTCTATTTTGTGAGTGAATTACAGTTAAAAAGTTACTACATCACAATGCATTTTTGTAGTGCATTACAGTTAAAAAGTTAGTACATCTCAGTTAAAAATACTATTCACATTGTACAAAAAAACTGATGCAGTAGATTTTACACTATGATGTACTAAAAAATATTCAACTCAAAAAAGATACTATAACTTAGATAGATTTACATTGAAGCTGTAACATATAATTTTCTTTCTTTACAATCAAATCATTGTTTTATTTGTAAAAAATGACAAGAACAAAGTTGAAAAGACTATTCATTTCCAGTGTGTAGATTCTCTTAAATCAACTTTCTTTTGCTCTCTTTTGTTTCTTTTCTTTCTTTGATGCAGGCAATAATTGTGTACAAATCCTGAAATTGTGGCATCCTTTCTCTCCACATACCGAACAAGCCCTTCTCTTCGATAATTCTTCAGCAGTTACTTCAGCTCTTGGCTTAAACCTTGAAAAGAATCCAGGTCCTTTAGTAGTACTCTAACATGGATTGTTGATTCTAACCTTATCAGAATTCAAAAAGTATTGCTCTATTTAAAAAGTACACTACAATAAATCTGATACAAGAATTCAAAAAGTATTACTCTATTTAAAAAACTCATATCTCTACTGCATCAACCCTATAAAAATATGATGAGATTTAAAATACACAATAGTAAAAACCTTTATAATAGTTCTCAAAGTATTATCTCTACTGCATCATAGTATTTTCTCTACTGCATAAATCCATTAAAATTCAAAGTGTACTTTAAAGTGAAATATTATTTCTACTACATCATAGTCTTATCTCTACCGCATCAATCCTAAAAAAATCAAACAGAACCTTAAAGTGCAATATTATCTCTACTTTATGCTAGTTAATCATTCTCATTTTGTTGCATAGGCTTATCTATTCTGCTCTAATATCTATTGCATCATACTTTACAACCATTGCATCATACTATTGTAACTAGTCATTAAAATACAAAAAGTACACTACAAGAAATCTAACAATAGACAAACACCTAGTGCATCAATGTTGTAAAACAACTGCATCAAGTAACTAAATACACATACTGAATATCACAGGTCTAAAATCAAATTAGTTCAACTAAATAAACAAAAATCAAACAAATATTGAAGTGTTGATGTAGTAAACACACACTGCATCAATATTTCAGAACAACTGCATCATACATATACCTACACATAC